>VSMD01036610.1:0-11996 GCA_008750895.1 Mirza zaza
ATACCTATACTACAGAAACTATTCCACACCATTGAGAAGGATGGTATCCTTCCTAACTCATTCTACGAAGCCAATATCACCTTGATACCAAAGCCAGGAAAGGACACAACAAAAAAAGAAAATTACAGACCAATATCCCTCATGAATACAGATACAAAAATCCTAAATAAAATTTTGGCGAATAGGATTCAGCAGCACATCAAAAAAATAATTCACCATGACCAGGTGGGCTTCATTCCAGAGATGCAAGGCTGGTTCAACATACGCAAGTCTATAAATGCAATTCACTTCATAAATAAAATCAAGAACAAAGACCATATGATTCTGTCAATAGATGCAGAAAAAGCATTTGACAAGGTCCAACACACCTTTATGATAAAAACTCTTAACAAAATAGGCATAGATGGCTCATACCTTAAACTTATCAAATCCATCTATGACAAACCCACTGCTAATATCATTCTAAATGGAGAAAAATTGAAATCTTTCCCCCTTCAATCCAGAACTAGACAGAGGTGCCCACTATCTCCTCTCCTATTTAACATAGTGCTCGAAGTTCTAGCGATAGCAATTAGACAGGAGAGGGGTATTAAGGGCATTCAAGTGGGGGCAGATGAAATCAAACTCTCGCTCTTTGCCGATGATATGACATTATACCTAGAAAACCCCATGGACTCTTCCAAGAGACTCCTAGACTTGATAACCGAATTTGGTAAAGTTTCAGGTTATAAAATCAATATACACAAATCAGAAGCATTCATATATGCCAAGAACCATCAAGCAGAAACTCAAATCAAAAATGCAATACCCTTTACTATAACCCCAAAGAAAATTAAATATCCAGGGGTATTCTTAACGAAAGATATAAAAGATTTATACAAGGAGAACTACGAAACACTAAAAAAAGAAATTGCAGAAGATTTAAACAGATGGAAAAATCTACCTTGTTCATGGATGGGTAGAATCAATATAGTTAAAATGTCAATATTACCTAAAATGATCTACAGAATCAATGCAATCCCCATCAAAATACCATCAGCATTCTTTACAGATCTAGAAAAAATAATTCTTCACTTTGTATGGAACCAGAAAAAACCTCATATAGCCAAAACAATCTTAAATAAAAAGAACAAACTGGGAGGCATCAGTCTTTTTGACTTCAAGCTGTACTATAAAGCAATAATAGTTAAATCAGCCTGGTACTGGCACAAGAACAGAAGCATAGATATCTGGAATAGATCTAAGATACCAGAGATGAAACCATCAGTATACGGAAATCTAATCTTTGATAAAGCTGACAAAAATATAAATTGGGGAAAAGAATCTCTCTTCAATAAATGGTGCTGGGAAAACTGGTTAGCTACATGCAGAAGAGCAAATCAGGATCCCTACCTCTCACCTCTCACAAAAATTCACTCAAGATGGATAACAGACTTAAACCTAAGACATGAAACCTTAAGAATCCAAGAATAAGATGTTGGGAAAACTCTATCAGACATTGGCCTAGGCAAAGAATTTATGAGGAAGACCCCCAAGGCAATCACCGCAGTATCAAAAATAAACAAATGGGATCTGATCAAATTAAAAAGTTTCTGCACAGCCAAGGAAACCATCAGTAGAGCAAATAGACAGCCCACAGAGTGGGAGAAAATATTTGCTCTCTACACCTCTGATAAAGGCCTAATAACAAGAATCTATCTAGAACTTAAAAAAACTAACAAGAAAAAATCAAACAATCCCATCAAGAAATGGGCGACAAAAATGAAAAGAAACTTCTCCAAAGAAGACAGAATAATGGCATGCAAACATATAAAGAAATGCTCAACTTCTCTAATTATTAAATGCAAATCAAAACCACAATGAGATACCACCTAACCCCAGTAAGAATGGCCTATATCAAGAGAATCAAAAACAACAAATGATGGTAAGGATGCGGAGAGACAGGAACACTCCTACGCTGCTGGTGGGACTGCAAATTAGTGCAGCCTTTGTGGAAAAGAATTTGGAGATACCTCAAACAGCTAAAAATAGAAATACCATTTGACCCTGCAATAGCATTGTTAGGCATCTACCCAAAAGAGCGCAAGACATTCTATTATAAAGACATCTGCACCCGAATGTTTATAGCAGCACAATTCACTATTGCACGGTCATGGAAACAACCCAAGTGCCCATCAATTCATGAGTGGATAACTAAAATGTGGTATATGCTCACAATGGAATATTACTCAATCCTAAGAAATGACAGTGAGCTAGCACCATTTATACTATCCTGGATTAAGCTTAAGCCCGTTATCCAAAGTGAGGCGACACAAGACATGGAAAATGGGCTCCATATCTACTCGCCATCAAATTGGTACTGACTGATTTAAACTTTGGTTTTCAAATGGTGGCAATGCTCACCAGAGATTCGGTGTGTGGGGGGGGACCCAACCTTAAGGATGGGATGAACAATATGGAGGGGGAGGGCATACCTCTAACCCTTCTTAGGGAGAGGCAAAGATATACAATGTAACCAAAATGCTAAAAAAAAAAAAAAAATCAAAAAACTTTTTAACAGGTGGTGGNNNACCACCAGGGGATTGGTCATATCGGGGGGAGGGAGGGGGCAGGGGCAATGTTTGTAACCCTAACAATATTTGTACTTCCATAATTTTATGAAAAAAAAAGAAAAAAAAAAAGAAAAGAAAATGAGATTAATAATTTAAAAAAAAACTAAATTTGGAGAAAATAAAGGGAATAAATATTTTGCCAATATTTACTCACACAAAAAAAGAATCTTGCTGGTGCAGTGGCTCACACTCGTAATCTCAGCACTTTGAGAGCCTGAGGCAGGAGGATCACTTGAGGCCAGGAGTTTGAGACCAGCCTGGGCAACATAGAGAGACCCCATCTTTACACAAAACTTAGAAATTAGTTTGGCATGATGGTGGGCACCTTTAGTCCCAGCTACATGGGAACCTGAGGCAGGAGGATCCCTTGAACCCAGGAGTTCAAGGCTGCAGTGAGCTATGATTGCACCTCTGCACTCTAGCCCTGGTGACAGAGTGAGATCCTATCTCATAAATAAAAAGAATCTATATTCATGCCTATTAAATACTTAAATATCTAACAAATGGGGGAGGAGGGAGGTAAAAAGGAAAGAGTGCACAGTTCCAGGGAATCTGCTATGTGAGGCCCCTATATCCAGAACAAGGACAAAATAGGAAATGTGTTTGAAATTCACTCTTCAGTTTCAGAAAGTGTGGAGACAGATGTAGTGTAGCTCATTTAATATTTACTCAACAGGACAAGTCAATAACAATTTTTTGATTCAACTGCAATTTGAAAAATCATTAAAATAATTTATCACTAATCCCACTACAGAAAGCTTTTATTTTTTTCCATGAAACATTGTCAATAGCTTTGGCATTGGCAGCTCTCACTGTGCAAAGAAAAAAAAACAGTTTTGCAAAGGGAAGACCTGTACAGCCAATCCCAGGGCTACTGATAATTACTGTGGGCTTACAGAAAAAGATGCTCGTGAAGCTTGACTCCAACAACTCATAGAAAATTGCCCAACCAATTATTTGATCTACTTCTCTAAAATCTAGTAATTATTTCTTTAATTCACTTTCCTTCCTCATTTTCTTGAAGTGTCCAACTTCAGCATTTTCAGACTTGAGACATGGTTGTGGCCTCTTGCAAAAGGAGTGAAGTTAATCCACACTGCTTGACAAACCTATTTCTTTGAGCAACTAAATACAAACAGAAAAATCACTTCCTGTGCTGGGTCTGCAATGCTTAGAAAAGACAGCTAAGCCAGAATTTGGCATCTTGTTAATGAAAAATGTCACTTTAGGCATAATTAGACACAGCCCTTGGAGCACTGACACAGGACCCAGGCACATGGACTTCTAGCTTGATTCTGCCAATCCTTTATAATTCCTCAGGAAAAAATCATTTAATTTCTTTAGGCTCAAGCCTTTTCATCTTGGAAAGAAATATTTACTAGAACAAATATCTCTTAAAGTTGCTTCTACTATGAAATTCTTCAAAATAAAATTAGTTTATTAATGACTAGAAGTGTTTGTTTATCAAATAGCCTCATTTGGATACATTGTCAATAAAATTAATCTTAAAACCTTATACTGAAAAGAGCAGTTGGATGCTCACATGCTATAGGGTGGACATTCTTTTTGGTAGGGCTCAGGGTTTCACCCGAAACTCCTTAGACACCCTATCACCTACATATTCTTGGACATAGAGTCTTATAAACTTCTTCCCAAACAGAAATATCTGAATGAATGTGTTCTTCGCAAGATCCCAGCATATTTCAAGCTTCCCAAACAAACAATGAACATCAATGCAAGACATTTTCTCATTGTTAAAGTACTGTTCACTCAAAGAAATTGTGAAATATAGAAAATGAGAACAGTTTGTTCACAATTTTATGACCCAGAGATCCTACATGTTATTGTTTACCTCTCACAATCTTGCAGATGTATACAAATTTAGTTGTGATTATCTGGCATATTCAGAATGTTATAATACTGATTACTAAATGCCAGGTTTTCTTATTGTAAGCACAATATTGTATAAGGTTTGGAAAATAAGGAGGAAATCCAAAGAAGAAAATAAAAACTTTTAAAATCTTATTTAAGACAACAAACTATTGTGCAGAGATAAGAAAATCCCTAGTAAAGGGGCTCACTGTGACTGTTTGACCACTGGCACCCTGATTCCACGTATCGACCCTTGTACTGATTACTGTGAGAGAGGGGAGATCATGGGCACCACCATGGGCCTACTGATGGGACAACTCAGCTATGCTGACTGAGCGTTCAGATGTTTGTAGAGTCTGAGTTGTGTTTAAGTATTCATTAATACTTTTTAAAAATTATGTTTCCTATCTGTACTTAAGACCTATCTCCTCTTTTGCACAGCTGAATATTTGTACTTATGTTCTCTGTTGGTCATTCAGCTGAAAAACGTTAAAAACACAGGACGGACACACATGAGAGACAAGCATTGAACATATTGACATTTTTCTAACCATTGTGTATCTGTTTCTATATATTTTTAAAAGTGCATGTTATAGTCTAGATAATAACCCAATGAAATGAGGTGTTGGAGCTAAGGCTCCTAGAAGGGCTGTAATTTCAGCCCTACTAACTAATACCTTTTGCAGTTTTCAGGAAGATGGTTTAAAGGAAATTCCCAACTGGTGGATAATTCATCTTCTCAGTAGTTACATCAACACCTGTGTCAACACCTTGGCCATCACTTGTTTCAGCAGTTCCACAACCCCCACAGATTTGGTGCTCCCCTAGAAGGACTTATGGAGCACATGCTTGTACACATGGCTGGGGCTCATAGCAACAGAGCAAGGCAACATGTCCAGAGCAATAAGGAAAGGGGCACAGCCAGGCACATCTGGTATCATCCACACACAGGCTTCCTATGCTCCCCTAAGGAGGCTACACAGAGCTCACTCTCCTCCAACAGTGAAACACAGCAACATGTGTGTAGCTGTTTCTGCCCAGAGAATCCTGTGTGAAACTCAGAACCCAAGTTTTTATTAGGGACTGGTGACATAGGCACTCTCTCCCTAGCCACAACTTCTAAAAATATAGACTCTCAAATTGAAAGCAGGTGTTCACCATAAATTGCATTATCTAGGAAGACTGGAACAGCAGACTTATCAGCTCTGTGAACACTCCAAGGCCAAGCTCCCAGATGCCAGCTCGGCCCTTTGCTGCCAGTGTTGCTTGACCTCTTTTATAATAGATTCAGTTTTCTCACTCACTAATTGGGTAATATAATAAGGAACACAATCCTGAGACCCCAATCCTCATAGAGTACTTAGCATGATGCCTGGCATGTAGCATTCTATGCAGGCTATTATTATTATGAAGTTAAACAAAATTATATTAAATAGTATTTGTTGATATTTTAAGTTCTAGATAGATTCTATCAGCCCTTTATCAGATATGTAGAGACCAAACATTTTCTCCCATTCTGTATGCTGTCTATTCGCTCTAACGACCATTTCTTTGGCTGTGCAAAAGCTTTTTAATTTGGTCAGACTACATTTTTGTTGCTGCTGTGATTCCTTTGGGGGTCTTCTAAATCAAACAACCCCATCAATAAATTGGCAAAGGATATGAACAGAAACTTTTCAAAAGAAGACAGAATAATGGCCAGCAAACATATAAAAAAAAATGTTCAGCATCTCTAATCATTAGAGAAATGCAAATCAAAACCACATGAGATATCACCTAATGCCAGTAAGATCAAAAAATCCTCTATCAAAAAATCCCAAAACAACAAATGCTGGTGAGGATGTGGAGAGACAGGAACACTCGTACACTGCTGGTGGGACTGCAAATTAGTGCAACCTCTGTGGAAAAGAATTTGGAGATACCTCAAAGAGCTAAAGATAGAAATACCATTTGATCCAGCAATAGCACTATTAGGCATCTACCGAAAAGAGCAAAAGACATTCTATAATAAAGACATCTTCACCCAAATGTTTATGGCATCACAATTAACTATTGCAAAGAAGTGGAAACAACCCAAGTGCCCATCGATTCATGAGTGGATGATTAAAATTTGATATATGTATACAATGGAATGTTACTCAATTATAAGAAATGACAATGATCTAGCACCTCTTATATTTTCCTGGATTGAGCTTGAACATATTATCCGAGGTAACACAAGATCGGAATAATGTACTTGCCATCAAATTAGCACTGACTGATCAACACTACAGTGCTCACACAGTAGTAATATTCTCCAGGGATTAGGGGGTTGGGGAAGGCAGTAAACTCACAACTAATGGATGTGGTGAGCATTGTAGAGGGGAAGGGCATGCCTCTAATCCTCACCTGGGTGAGGCAAAGACATAAAATGTAACCAAAATGTTTGTACCCTCATAATATCCTGAAATAAAAATAAATAAATAATATTTGTGACAAATTAATGTTGCAGGACATTTAGTATGAGTTTTAAAAACATTGAGATGCAACATGTAAGGTCCTTGGTAATAAAAATAGTTGTTATGTTGATGTATAAAACTCTATGTCGTTTTAGTCTGTAGTTTTACTGGGGCTTAGTTTTGGAGGGGGGCACTTTATTTAACAAAGACCGTATAAATGTATTCCCATTATTTGAATGGTATAAACATTATGAGCAAGTGTTGGGGAAAATAAACATAGGTTAGTGATTTAAATGATCCCAAACTTGAAGAGACTTCCCTGGAGTTGTGGTGTGAAGCTTTTATTTTTCTTAGTAAACGTAAAGGAAAAGCAGCAGAATAAAATTGAGCTGAGAATTACTGCAAGATCAGGCTGCACCCTGTAGTTAAAAATGAGAAAACAATGCCTTTTATTTATTGAGTGCTTTAGTGTGCTAGGTAATGGGTTTTATGCCTTTTTGTCATTTAATCCCCACAACAACCCTGCGAATAAGGTATCATTATCCCTATTGTACAGATGAGAAAACTGTGACCCAGGAAACCTAGGCAACATACCCAGGGGTAGCCCCGCTGAGTGTTGGTCTAGGAATTCAAACTCAGGAATATCCAACTCAGCTCTGGTCAGAGCACTTTACCACTTTGTCATATTGCTTCTCTGGGCCTAAAAGAGCTATGCATGCCCAAGAGTCTGCCCATGCTAATCGTTTTGCTAAACCCAGATTTAAGAGTCATTCAAAGGTCATTTAATTACAATTCTGCTTTTTAATAGGCTTCCCCCAAAATAACTCCATACAGATTTTTTTAATGCCCTTGCTGCAATTAGTTTCATATAAAGGTTTTATTAGAGATATCTATTAGAAAGTAAAAATTTTCAGCAAACAAAAGGAGTAAAACATAATGCATTGGGAAACCCTGAGAGACCATTTCATCCAGACTTCCTTTCTCCACAAAAGCACATTCCTTGCATTCCAGAATATTCAAAGTGCATAAAACTCTCTCTCTCTCTCTCTCTCTCTCACACACACACACACACACACAGAGTTAAAAAGGAAAGAATGCAGGAAATTCAAAGTAACATAGTCCAAAGCCCCAGGGAACCTTCAGTAAGCCAGTGCATTCCATGATGGGATTTCTTGGTTTCAACAGGGGAAAATGCGCACCACCTAAAAGCTTCTGAGACAAATGCCCCCATATGCCTCCATTTCAAGGTCACTTGTGTAGTATAGGAAAACATTGCCCTGTTGCAAATAGTGAAAAGAGAAAAATCAGCATATGGGTACCTAGAGAATCTACCATCCAAAAATTAAAATAGGAGTATAAAACATGCAGAGAAGTTGTAGCCTCATAAAGCTGCAACAGTACGGCTGGTCTGCAACCTTAAGAAGCTCAAATAATTTCTGACTTAAGGGAAGTACTGACAGCTTTCTTGAGCTCTGCACAACCTATGGGAAGCCATGGGAGCCAAACAATGGAAAATGTTCCAGAAGTTATTAGTTTTAAATAAAAGCACTTTGGGAGAATTTGTAATAATTTATTTAAGTAATTACATGCTATCAATGTTATACCACAGAAAAATTCAAGGGAAATAATCTCTAACATGGTCTTTCCCCTCTTACTGTGTTTCTCACTTTCAATTTCTCTTTAGACTATCAAAAAAGAGCAGTTCTTTCGAACTAGTGAGAGAGTGCAGGCCTCAAGCATAAATTCTAACATATTTTGATCAAAAAGAGGAAAAATAGAAGAGGAGGGAACCAAGATGGCGGATGAGAAACACTCCCAGACAGAGTGTCTATGCAGAAAAGACAGATTCTAGCATAAATTAGAAGAAAGAAGCAAGAAGAGGAGCATACAGAGGACAAGAGTCGGAAGGAGGGGTACCTGAGACCACGGGAGACTCCATGGGAGGAGGTTGCAGAGGAGAACTGGAAGCTGAGACCACCAGAGCAGCCCGGAGACCAGCGGGAAGCGTAGGTTGATCAGTCAACTTTCCCCTCCCCTGCATCTGGGACTGCTGGTGGGCTCCCCAGTGGGTGGAGAGACCTGCGGACACCAGCCCAGAAATGGCTGCTGCCAGTGGCAGTAAGCCAGTAGTGGACGTGGCACCAGGCTCCCAACTCCCTCGGGGCATCTCCGTGTGCATAGACCCAACCCGCACGGAAGGCGCCATATTGCCTCCTCCTCCCCTCCCCCGACCCTACCCACGGCTGCCCAGAGAGACAATACAGCCACCAGCTGGAGGCACCTCCAGGAAAAGGGACCTTCCCTTTTGGGGCACTATAGCTGACTGACGGGAACTCAGACCGTGAGCTCCATACCCGCCAGCCCTCCCAGGTGCTGCTGGCACAGTGATCCCAGGAGAATGGGGCAGAGCCTGAGGCTGAGAGACATAGACCCAGCTTGGGCTCCCCGTGGGTGAATTGGGACTGGCACTCCTCTCCCTGGTGGGGATATAGTTTGAACTCTGGGACCCAGAGGATCTGCAGACCAGATCCCATGCACCCAGGTCTCGCATTACCCGGGGAACAGAAGGGTTATATGCGAACAGCCTACTGAGATGTGTGTGACTTCAGGGGCAGATCAGCATCCTAGAGGGCAACCCTCCTCCCAAAGGGAGGCCGTGCACCCAGCCCAAGTGGCATTCCTGCGCAGGGAGCCTCCCTGCTGGCATCACAGTCAGGGTAGGCCTGGTGGCGTGAGGTCAGGCCTGTTGGCAGAGGCTCAGGAGTAGCTGCCAAGTTGGGGAGGGTGGAAAGAAGCGAGACCTATCCCAGACTGCAGGTCTCAGACAGCCCCACCTCCACACACAGACTCTCTAACTGAGCGAGGCCATTCCAGCCCCTACCTGACAGATTTTCCTGGAAGCAGAGAACAGAACTTTGACCCCCGCTAACGACATTGGTTGTGCCTGAGGACAGCCTTACCCAACCCAGCTCTGCCCAGACTCTCTCATAGGCCAGCCCTCACTGAGGGGGAGAAAAGGACACACCTGGAAGTCCCAGGGCACCACCGACCACCTGAGACACTAGAGTGCCTTTCTACAGGAACAAGAGATGATAAAAGGACACAAAAACAACAGCGTAGCCTGTTCCTCCAGTAAACACCACCTACTGACAGGGAGGACATCCTGCACACCATTTTCACGGCACCTACTGAGTCATTATACAGGGAGTGGTCAAATCTCACCCACAGATACCACCTACCGGCTCAGAAACCAAACAAGGTGTGAGAATAACCAAAAAAATCCTAAAGGAAAGAAACAAAAACTGATCGACAGGGGAAGAAATCAGCGAAGGAACTCTGGAAATATGAAGAACAAAACGGAAAACACACCCCCAAAGAGGAGCACCAGCCCCCTAGAAACAGACACCAACCAAAATCAGGCAACCAAAATGACAGAAGAGGAATTTCGAATGTGGATCATAAGAAAATTCAATGACCTGCAAGAACAACTCAATAAGCAACACAAAAAAACCACAAAAAGCCTCCAGGACCTGGGAAAAAAGTTCACTAAAGAAATTGAAACAACAAAGAAAAGTTTAACCAAACTCCTGGAAATGAAGAATCAATTCAGTGAACTACAAAATACAGTGGAAAGTCTCAAGAACAGGGTAGATCAAACAGAAGAAAGAATCACAGAGATTGAAGATAATACCCTCCAATTAAATAAAACAGTCACAGAGATAGAACAGAGAAACAAGAGAAAAGAGCAAAGCCTACAAGAGATGTGGGATTATGTGAAGAAACCTAATGAGCGGGTCATAGGGTAACCAGAAGGGGAACAAGATAACACTCAAGGGTTGGACAAGCTATTTGAAGATATAATAGAAGAAAATTTCCCAGGCCTTGCTAAAAATCTTGATATACAAGTTCAAGAAGCCTAGAGGACCCCTGGGAGATTCAATGCAAACAGGAAGACGTCACGACATGCAGTCATCTGACTGACCAAAATATCAACTAAAAAGGCCGTTCTAAGAGCTATAAGACAAAAGAAGCAAGTAACATACAAAAGAAAGCCAATTCGAATAACACCAGACTTCTCTACTAAGACTTTACAAGCAATAAGGGACTGGGGCCCCATTCTCACTCTTCTGAAACAGAACAATGCCCAGCATAGAATCTTATTCCCTGCTAAATTAAGCCTCGTATATGAAGGAGAAATAAAGACATTCTCAGATAAGCAAAGTCTCAGAGAATTCACCAAGACAAGACCAGCCCTATAAGAAGTACTCAAAACAGTGTTATGCACGGAACACCATAATAATAACCCACAAATATAAAAACAACCAAAACCCAAAGATTAAAGGCCAGATACTACAATGGCTCAAGACGGAAATCATAGCAACAACATCCAACCCAACAGAATGAACAGTAATCTACCTCACCTATCAGTTCTCGCAATGAATGTGAATGGCTTAAACTTTCCACTCAAGAGACATAGGCTGGCTGAATGGATAAGAAAATACAGGCCAAGTATATGCTGTCTTCAGGAAACACATCTAACATGCAAGGATGCATATAGACTAAAAGTAAAAGGGTGAAGTTCAGTATTCCAAGCAAATGGAAGCCCAAGAAGGCTGGCGTGGCAGTTCTAATTTCAGATGATTTAGTTTTTAAACCAACAAAAGTAGTGAAAGACAAAGAGGGTCATTATATAATGGTGAAGGGCACAGTTCAACAAGAAGAGATAACAATTTTAAATATATATGCACCCAACTTAGGTGCACCCAGATTCATAAAGCAAACCTTACTGGAGCTAAGCAAATGGATTAATAGCAACTCCATAATCACCGGAGATTTCAACACCCCACTGACGGCACAAGACAGGTCCTCCAAACAGAAAATTAATAAAGAAATAATGGACTTAAACAAAACCCTAGAACAATTGGGTCTGACTGACATCTACAGAACATTCTACCCCAAATCCAATGAATATACGTTCTTCTCATCAGCACACGGGACATTCTCTAAGATTGACCATATCCTAGGATACAAAGTAAACCTAAAGAAATTTAAAAAAATAGAAATCATACCATGG
>VSMD01036611.1:0-11633 GCA_008750895.1 Mirza zaza
AATTCTGAATTTTAAAATAACCAACAGCTCAGAGTAAACCAAGGACCATCAATCACTACTTTTACTCACACTCCAGACAATAATCCTTAGCAAACACAAACAATATAGGGAATTCCCAACACAAATCTAAAATGCCATGGCCTATCAATCAAAGGGGAGGTGGAACTTCCTTAGGTTGCAACAAAACTCACAAATAACAACCAGACAATACAGGGGATCCCCAACACAAAAATGCCAGGTCCTATAAAAAAAAAATGGAACTCCAAAGGGGACAAATGCCACCCCAAGAGGCACCTCAGATGAGGCCTCACATGCCTTATCATAGGGCTGGAAGGTTCAAAAGCCCTAGCAAATGGATGGCCTAATGTCCCCATTCCCTGGGAAACTCTTCTCAAATGGTGGCCTAGGCCCGCCATTCCCTGGGAACAACAAATGAGTTCAGAGTTCAAACCAGGTTGCCTAGTTCCACTCAACCTCATGACTTCCGCCCCCAAAAGGCACCTCAAAGCAAATATGATGATAGGTCCCCAAAAAAATGCCTTGCCACAGGGCTAGAGGGTTCAAAACCCTCCCCAAATGGGTTGGAACTTACCCAACAAATGGCCTGCATCCAGATACTTCCTAAATCCATTTCCTTCTCAACTCAGTTCAGGTTGCAGGGAGCTGCATCTACTTCAGGGAGACAGAGACAGGAGTTACCTAGAGCTAAAACAGGCTCCGGCAGCTGCTGGGGCCATCCCTTGCTCTCTCACCTAGAAAAGAAGTTGCTCCTGCCAATGAAGACCCCTGGCTTTGACCTGGGGCTGCTCCCTGCCCCTTCTAGCAGTCATGGGGTGCCATTCCACTGGGGCACCAGTGGGGCCACCCAAGAATGCCAAATTCTGTTACCAAAAGTTTGGCACATGTCCTTGAGGCCAAGTTAGAAGAATGAAGACAAGTGGTTTGAGGAGAAGAAAATAGAAATTTATTCATCTGCCAGAAAATGAGGAGGTTGGCAAACTCCTATCTCAAAATACCAGTGTCCTCCTCCTCCAATTGATTCTTTCATGAAAGATGTCTCTATAGCATGCAATACTGTTAGATAGCATTTTTTACCCACTTTACTTCTTTCAAAATTGGCATCAATCCTATCAAACCCTACTGCTACTTTATTAACTTTATTAAGTTTATGTAATGTTCTTTTTTTTTTTTTTGAGATAGGGTCTCTCTCTGTCACAGACTGGAGTACCGTGGCATGATCATAGCTCTATAACCTCAAATTTCTGGGTTCAAGTGATTCTCCTGCCTCAACCTCCGAAGTAGCTGAGACTACAGGCATGTGCCACCATGCCTGGCTAATTTTTTAAACTTTTTGTAGAGATTGGGTCTTACTATGTTGCCCAGATTGATCTTGAACTCCTAGCCTCAAATGATCTTCCTGCCTTTGCCTCCCAAAGTGCTAGGATGACAGGTATGAGCCATTGTGCCTGGTCTATGTGATATTCTAAATTCTATGTTGTCATTTCAACAATGTTCACAGTATCTTCACCAAGAGTAGATTCCATCTCAAGAAACCACTGTCTTTGCTCATCCATAATAAGCAACTTCTCATTCACTCAAGTTTTATTATGAGATGCAGCAATTCCATCATATCTTCAAGCTCCACTTCTAATTATAGTTCTCTTGCTATGTACACCCCATCTGCAGTTACTTCCTCCACTGAAGTCTTGAATCCCTCAAAGTCATTCACAAGGGTTGGAATCAATTTATTCCAAATTCCTGTTAATGTTGATGTTTTTACCTCCTCCCATGAGACACAAATGTTCTTAATGGCATCTAGAATGGTGAATCCTTTCCAGAAGGTTTTCAATAACCTTGCCTAGATCGCTCAGACAGATCACTATCTATGGCAGCTACAACCTTAAAATATGTATTTCTTAAATCTTACCATATGAAAGTCAAAATTACCCCTTGATTCATGGCTGCAGAAAGGATGTGATGTCAGTAAGCATGAAAACAATATTAATCACCTTGTATGCCTCCATCAGAGCTCTTGGGTGACCAGGTACATTGTCAATGAGCAGTGATATTTTGAACTAAATCTTTTTTTCTGAGCAGTAGGTTTCAACAGTGGGCTTAAAATATTCCGTAATCATACTGTAAACAGATGTGCTGTCATCCAGACTTTATAGAGCACAGGCAAAGTAAATTAAGCATGATTCTTAAGAGCCCTAGGATTTTCAGAATGTTAAATGAGCACTGGCTCCAACTTAAAGTAACTAGCAGTATTATCCTTTAACAACAGAGACAGCCTGTCCTTTGAAGCTTTGAATCTAAGAACTGACTTCTCTCTAGCTATGAAAGTCTTCTTAACTTAAACCTCATGAACCAACCTCTGCTAGTTTCAAACATTTCTTCTGTAGCTTCCTCACCTCTCTCAGCCTTCATAGAATTAAAGTGAGTTAGGGCCTTGCTCTGGATTAGGCTTTGGTTTAAGAGAATGTTGTGACTGATTTGATCTTTTGACTAGACCGCTCAGTTTCACTTTCTTATCATTCATGTGTTCATTAGAGTAGCACTCTTAATTTTCTTCAAGAACTTTTCCTTTGCACTCACAACTTGGCTAAGTGTTTGGCACAAGAGGCCTAGCTTTTGGCCTACCTCAGCTTTCAACATGCCTTCCTCACCATGCTTAATTATTTCTAGCTTTTGATTTAAAGTAAGAGATCTGTGACTCTTCCTTTCATTGGATATTTAGAGGCCATTGAAGGGTTATTAACTGGCCTAAATTTCAATATTACTGTGTCTCAGAAAATAGGAAGGCCCAAGGAGAGGGAGAGAAACAGGGAATGGCTGATCAGTGGAGAGTCAGGACACACATTTATTAAGTTCACCATCTTCTATGGGCAGCATCTGTGGCACCCAAAAACAATTACAATAGTAACATTAAGACTGCTGATCACAGATCACCATAACGGATATAATAATGAAAAAGTTTTAATATCACAAGAATTATCAAAATGTGACACAGAAACACAAAGTGAGTACATGATATTAGGAAAAAATGGTATCAATAGACTTGCATTGTGATAAACTTTCAATTTGTAAAAAACATGATATCTGTGACATGTAGTGAAACAAGATATGCCTGCATATATGTTCTAAAACTCATCAAAACTGTACCCTTAAGATCTGATCTATGCATTTCACTGTATGTAAATCTATGGCAAAGCTAAAGGTAGAAGTAGGCCTTTTGAATCCTAGTACAATGTGACTTCAAATTCAAGAGTAAACTGAGACAACACAAAGAACTAATATAACTAGGAAAAGAGAGAGGGCAATGGAATTGCTAGCCTTGTTTACAGAAAATCTGGAAAAGGCATAGAGCAACACACATCAAGGCAGGCTATGTGGGTGGACTGGGCATCATCTGAGTCTGTTGCTAATGCTCTGACTCACTTTCTCAGGTGGCATCTGCCCCTCTGCCAGTGTGTCTCAGGCAATTTGAGAGCAAGAAATACATTGGTCGGGTCCCATAGCAGCTGCATGCAGTCAACTCCACGCATAAATACTGTCACTTCAGCTTGTTCTCTGGGCCCTCTAATTCTGTCCTTTATCCCTCCTATCAACCCCTTCCCATTGAGTTCCCAGGACACTATTCAATCCCCTTGGGATAAATGCTAAGCCATTTGACTTTACTTTTCCTAATGGCAGAAGCCTTAAAACCAAGAATAGTAGAACAAAGTCCCAGGCTTTCTGTGCGATAGGGTAAGTGTTTAGTGATTAAAATAAAAGTCCATTGTGCTTTATACTTCCCTCCAGATCTTATCAACATGGAAAATAGTGCCCTCCACGCAATGGCAAAGAAAAATACAATGTGGTCTTTAATCTGTCCTTCAGTGTTTACATGGAAGCCATTTGGCACCAAGTAAGCAAACAGGGGTTTTATTGAAAGGGGGGAAAGTTGTCACTTTCACACAATGCATCTGAGCTGGGTTGTGTGATGTCACTACAGTCTTAAGGTAGAGCTACCCACTAAGGAGCTCTAAACTGCTCTTGCTTTTATTGGCTTTGTTAGCCTGTGGTTTAACTGCACGTAGCTGAGTGACTCAGTAGTTCATTGATGTATACAATTCTCATGATCTACAATGCACTGGCTTTTAGAACTGGAAGTATCTAGAAAGATTCAGGGATATAGGTGGGAGATGAGGTGAGGAAGGGTCAAGGTGAGGAGTGGTCCAGTTATATAACAGATTTGACAGAGCTTGTTAACTAAATCTTCCCTATGGATCTTAATATACAATTGAGTCTTTGATTATTCCCTGGCCTGTTGGTCTCTAATTGTTCCATCCCTGGTGGCTTTGCTTGCCTAATTACATCAAAAGCTACCAGGAGGAGACTTTATCATAGTGCTAGGTCCTAGCAAATGATAACAGCATACGTTTCTCACAATAGTTACCATTTCATGAGCACCTTCTATGTGCTAGACATTAGATTCTTACAATTACTCTGTGAGACAGGCATTATAATTCCTCACTCTATGAACAAGAAAATCAAGGCTAAAGAACTAGGAAGTGGCAGAGCTAAGATGTGATTTACATCTACCTTGAAATCCCATGTACTTTTCATTAATCCACACTTCTCATGACATTTCCATGATAAAAAAAAAACTTTTATAGCTACCATTACCTATAGCGCTCTCGAACTTTAGTGACTCCTTTCTATTATATTAAAAATTAAAATTTTCCAAGTTACCCTTTTGCATTATCGGTCTTAGCAATTCTTTTAGAATTGGGAATAGTCTCAATGACCAATGTCTGGATATTTTTAATTTGTCCTGCCAGATATATTTTCTCCATTTTCCACCCAGCTCTGTGCCCTGAAAGACCAGCATTTAAGGACTTATATCATTCGGTTCCCTGCCCTCTGGCTTTCAGTGGGAGGCATTTGATGAAGGTCAAGGGAGGAAAGAGTGGTGGTGATAACAATGTTTTTCTTGTCCTTATAATTCTGACATAGCCAGACATTAGAGGGCTTCATTGGACTGACTGGGTTCTTTTACAATGGCTACAGCTCCTAAACTGTGGCTTTCTTCTATAATAGAACCACAGCTATTCTGTTTGAGGTGAAACTGCTCCCTTTTTGCCCATTCAGTTTTAAGGGTACTAACATCTCCCAACTGTTGCTAGCCACAGACTGCTTCATCATCCCTTGTTACTCATACCTAGTTACACCTATGCAAATAGTCCCTAAGTTAAATTTCCTCAATTGCTCCATTTGAGGATCTCATATATGTCTTGCAAGGACCAAGACTGATACAACCTGAGCTCTGAAATCTATTCTTTGAATCACCGATCAAATATAAGATGTCTTTTCATGTATATATTTACACATTCATTGCACAAATATTTATTGAGCACCTATTATGTGCCATGCATTGGGTTTACAATACTAACAGATGTGGCCACTGCTTTCCTAGGACATAAAATATAGTAGGATAGCTAGATTAAGCAGATAATCACACAAACTACTAGAAAACTACAATTGTGCCATGTCCTTTGAAGGGGAGGCACATGTCCCAGTGAGGGCTATGACAGGAGTTGATGCAGTCAGGGAGATCAGAAAGGCCTGTATGGAACAGGGAAATGTGAGCAGATATCAAAAGGACAAGTAGTCATTTATTGAGCATAGGAGGAAAGAAAGATTATTCCAGGCAGAAGCTGATGGCTAATAAAGGTCAGTATAGCAGGAATAAAGAAAATGGGAGGGCACCTGAGGAAAAATAAAGCTGAAAATGCTTTGTAGGCCATACTGAAAATGTCTTTATCTCCTAGTTGCAATGTGGAGATTGAACTGGAAGGCCAGGGTGGATGACCATACACCAGGCGAGAGTCTATTATTGCAGTGACAGTGAAAAGTGATCAGATAGTGGTGGGGAAAATGAAGAGAAATTGGCAAATTTGCCCCTCCCTGGGTGGTGTGCCTCTCCTTCATCCTTTATGTACATTATACAATCTATCTTAGGGCAACAACTGCCCCCAAAATGGAAAGATGCTGCTGACATGGGGGGATGGGACTCAGGAAACATTGTTCTAGATTGTCTCAGAAAAAGAATGAAACTCAGTAACACAGTCAGAAACACAGGCTCAGGACACGAAAACGTGTCCCACATTGACTTCCTGTCTTTCCCTACAGCAATTCTGACTGCCTAGAAATTCTGTAAGAGGGACATATTGATCTCTAGTCAGAGAGACCTGAGTTCCCGTCTTGGCTCTGTCATTTACTGTGTTGACTCTGCAGTTAATTAATTTCTCTGATCTTTAGAGTCCTCCTCTGTAAAATGAGAATAATAACTATTTCAAAGGGTTGTTGTGATGATTAAATTAGGTAATGCACATTTATATGTATGCCATTAGTTAATTTAAGAAACAGAAAACTCTGCTTTAAAATCGCTTAAACAGTAAAGATATTTATTATCTAATATAGTGGGAAATCCTAAGTCATGGCAGATTCTAAGGTAGATTGACTCAGGCAGCTTAATTAATTTGTTTCCAACTTTCCCTCTGCCTCCATCAAAATGAACTGGTTCCTCTTAGGACTATAAGTTGGAAGTATCATATTTAAAGATAGAAACATCTATATATAGAAAGAAAACATCATTTGCACTATTGCCTACTTGAGTGTGAGCAACTTTGACTAAACAGCCACAGACTCATATCTCATGAACTAGAACTAGAATGTAAGATGCACAAGTGTATGAATTTATGTCTGTTTTACTTACTTCTGTGCCCTCAATACCCAACACTGTGGTTAGGACATAATAACTATTTGTTGTTTGAATGGATCACATGCCTAAATCTAATCCAACCACTAGAAAACAAAGCAGGATTATCATGTAAAGCACTTTTTCTATAAAGGGAAAAATAGTAAATATTTTAGGCTTTGTGGGCCACAAATAGTCTCTGTAGCATATTAGTTTTCTTTTTTCAACCTTTTAAAAATGTAAAAAGTATCCTTATCTCATGGGTCTTACAAAAGCAAGCCTGGATTGGATGGCCTGCAGGCCATAGTTTACTGATCCCCTGGTTGGGATCCCACTATTCCTTTGGGGTGAAATGGGTGGAGAGTCAAGCACCATGACCAGTATAACATAGGCAGCATTCAGCAGAGTCCTCCACATGTAAAAAAGCATTCGATATATACTAGCTGCTATTGTTGTTGATGGTGCCGTTGTTTTTTCTTATTCTTGTTATTCTAGGACAGTTGGGCTCTAGAGGCCTCAGCTCTACAATAAACCTGCCACAGGGAGTTAACTGCCTCTAACCGTGGACTGAAGAACATCTTTGTTGGGAACTATTTGAGCCACCAGATAGAAAGACATATTATTAACATAAGAGAATATGTAAAGATATAGAAAGCAATAAGCACAGGGTCAAAAAAACAAAATTAACAGAGGATATGATAGGTGCTATGGTGGAAGAAATGAGTTCTATTCTCAAATATTAGAAAATTCAAAGATAAAAATATAAGTTCCTTTAAAGCATCTCAGAACCTTGAATAGGCTAGTGTGCAACAAGTCTCTGCGAGGTGAAATCCTATGTGGTGTTTTCTAAAGAAGAGAATTCTTTTTCCAGAGGGCATCCCTATCACATTTTAGAAAACACTGCTTTAAGGGTTGTGGCTGACCCTGTTGTCTTTGTAGCTTTATATTATCTGATTGTCACAGCAGCCTGTTGAGGCCGAGAAGACTTATCATTATCCCCAGTCATTGGTGATATTCAAAATATTTAACAACCAATATGATTTGGAACTAATCATAGCCCTGGAATGAGGTGGGTCCTTAATGCCCACTGCCGAGCCTATTAACTCTTTTGTTGCTAAATCGTGGAGAGGTCAGGAGGGACCTCAAAGGCACGGATCAATTGGAATGACTATTCACCAAATAGTGCAGAAGGATTTCAATATTTTAATAAGCCATATGGCTGTACCAGTGTATACTAGATGACTATCAACCCTGTCTACCTTTGTTGAACATAAAAAAAAAAAAGATGAAGTGACTTTTCTAGGACTATTAGCCAGTAAATGGCAGAGCTGGGATTCAAACCTCTACTGTTTTCTCTCTGCTACCCACTTTCTTTACTTGTGTGTTCTTTGTCAAATCCTATGGACTACCCTAGTCAATGACTGAAACCAGGGAAAAGAATACCAGGTTTGGAGACAGAAGACTTATGTTCAAGACTTCTGTTATTAATCATGAGACCTTGGGCAATTCACCTGATCCAACAAGACTTAGTTTCGTCAATGGGAAAATCATGGTAATTACGTCAAGATGGCAGGATAGTTGAAGGAAAGCTTTGTAAAATATTAAGTGCTCTTCAGCTGTTAGCCATTCACATTATTTACAGATTGGCACTTTGATCTTAAAAATGTGAATGTTAGAACTAGAAATATTTATCCAGATGAAGAGAAAACTCAGACTTCACAAAGGTTAATTATTTATCCAAGACCAAACAGCTAGTCACGATAGAGCCAGGACTGATTGCAAAGCTCTTTACTTCCAATTCAGAGCTATTTGCTGGGCAGCCTCCAAACTCATATCATGGGCTTCCAACAAGACAGAAATATGAATGATCCTAAATTACTGTCCCAGCACTGTTGGCATGCCACTGTCATCAGCTCCAGCCAAGTCTGCAGGAAGAAGTCCCACTTTGGGCCCAGCACGCATCTTCTATAGTTCAGGGTGTACCTATCCAATTGCTAGATCACTCCAGCAGCTCTGGGACTGGAATAGCAAAAAGTGGTATTAATGACACTATTTCAGCTACAGATAAAGCAGGCAGAAGACAACAGCAACAGGGAGAGTTTTCGAGCCCTCATCTGCCATTGGCTAAATGGGTCATGTTTCCTGGTGTGACAATTGAGAGGGAAGAGTTATGCTGAGCCTGTGAAGATTCAGGGTGAAGACAATACTCAAGAAGACAATCCTCACTGAAAAGTACCAGAAAGCCAAACGATATGGATGGTCCCCATTCGCAGCACCCTGGGCAAGTTGAATGAAGCCACGCGATTTTGTGAAATAAACCTGCGTTTGGAATAAGACATCTTTGGATTCAGAAACCAAGTCTTTGACTTACTATCTCTGGTTATTTGCACACCTCCAAAACATCTGGCTCTGTCCTCCAGGCACTTCCTGGTCCACCTGTGGATAGGTGGAGCCATATGACTAATCCCAGCCAATAGATAATAAGAAGAAGGGATGTATGTCACTTCTAAATCATGCATTTACTGCTGGTACGACACTCTCCAGAGATGTCTTTTCATCTGGTACAGCAATATTTATGATGGTTGCTGCTCTGCAGCCTAGATCTCTGAGTATCAATACAATAAACAGAACCCTTCTGCTGACTCCCTGTGAACATGTGACACAAGCAAGAAATAGACTGTTGTGTTTTAAAATTACTGAGATTTGGAGATTTATTATTATAGCATAATCTAGCCTATCCAAACTGATACACTACCAATATAATTTTTGATAAATTACTTAGCTTCTCTAAGCATAAGTTTCTGATATTAAAAATAGGGATACACACTTTTCCAGGGTTGTGAAGATTATCAGTAGTTTATATAAAGCACCTCAGAGCTCCCAGTACACATTTGGCACTCAAGCAACGTCAACTATTACTATTATAAAAATAGTCAAGGAGAAAGGCAGGTGGAAGCAGGATATCTTTAAGCAAATATATAGTTTGGAAACTGCACTCAGCCAGTCACCTAGAGCCAGATCTGCTAGTTCAAGGAAGGCCCCTGAATGTCTCTAGTCACTCGTTTATCCCTTCATTTTACCAATACACAGTTAGTACCGACTCTGTGACATCCCTGTTCTAAGCACTGAAAATACAATACAAAACTCAGTCTGGCTCTCCAGGACATTACCTGTACGATTGAACACATATGAATGTCTCTCCCTCAGAGAGAACAAAAGGCTTGGAATTTGATCCCTTGCATTTTAAGGACTTTTTATTCCTTGGAAAATTTTTGCATATATTAGCAGATTTAATTCCCACTGCACTCTTATAAATAGGAGGGAAAGTTATTGCTATATAAATTGACAGGTGGCAAAACTATGGCTGGAAAAAAATTATTTTTGTTTTTATTATCATCCAGCTAATAAAATTTATTTTATTAGCATCCAGTGGCATTGCCAGATCTAAAATCTGCACACTCAGATTTTTGATTCAGGGTTGTTTGGATTTTGGGTTTTGTTTTTTTTTCCTAATCCCATGTAGACAATAAAGAACTGGATCTCTTAATCACCATTCTGCCTAAGAGATACTCCTGGATAAAACCTATATGAAAATGCTCTAGGTGAAAGACATAAGAACACAGTTGTTCTGTGATTATAGCAATAAACGACATGAACAGGATACTATACAGAAGTGCCCCATACCAAATTCTACCAGCAGATCAAATTTCAGAAAGTTCCTACTTCACAACTCTCTGTGTGAAAAGATGCCTAAACGCATATTTAATGTAAGCATTTTTAATAGATTGGCACAGTATATAATAAGAAAAGACCAAAACAAATAGTACCTGGCTCCCTGATGTCTTTTATTTGAATAAATTTTTCTAGAAAACTGGGTTATACCTAATTTCCCATCAACAAATAAGTATTTCACTCTCAACCCATGCCTTGAAATCCAACAAATCAGGGACCAGTTCAAATATCATCTCTTTATTAAAAACTTCCTTGATTGTCCTATCAAAAGTGATCACAGATCTTTTATTTATATCTTAATATTGCACAGACTGTATCCTGAGGTCACACATGGCAGGGAAGCAACCAGACTGCTGGGGCTCTACATAGGGACACGTTAAAAAATAAAATGAGAAATACAAATTGAGGCAAATTATGAAGGTTTCTAAATTCCAGACTAAAACGTTAGATTTTCCTCTGTAATCAAGTGCAGCTGCTGCGAAACTGGAGTATTTACAAAATACAATTATAGTCATATGCTCAGTTGTGCTACTGAAGGAAAAGGAGAAGGTGAAGTAGAAATCAGGGTGTGCATAATGTGAGATGATAATCTAAACAATTATTTTTGTCGTGGATATGTTTTTAGATTTATATTTGACTTGCTAGACTTGCTTCAAATTCAATAAAGAAGCTCCATAAGAAGTAAATACTTGATTCGTTAAGTCTTGGGAAATTGTCTTTGCAGCACGATGAGCTGTGAAATCTTGGAAGAATTCTCCTAGATCAGGGGTGGGTGGGTGACCTTTTCATGTTGGAAGGCCACATTAATTTAGCTGTAATCAAATAAGGCTGCATTCAAGAAACATCAATTAGGTATCATTATAAATGTATAGTATTTTCTAAAAATCTAACTACTGTGGACTTATTAATTTCAAAAAATGAAAACCATTTGTTAATTTTAAAGTTAACTAACCTTTTAATGAGTTTGTTTTATCTGCTTTTTGTTGGAAAGAATTTGGATATTTGATTGCAGCATGTAGATCTACAGTTTCAGTTGATCCTCTAGATGGGTATCAGTTATTTGTGACATTAAGGGCATCTTGATTGGGGTTAGGTAAAACGAAGTAGATTCACAGCAATAAGTAGTTGAAAAACAAGAAAACATCTCTGGGGCATGTTG
>VSMD01036613.1:0-52853 GCA_008750895.1 Mirza zaza
AGACCAGCCTGAGCAAGAGCGAGACCCCATCTCTACTATAAATAGAAAGAAATTAATTGGCCAACTAATATATATAGAAAAAATTAGCCGAGCATGGTGGCACATGCCTGTAGTCCCAGCTACTCGGGAGGCTGAGCAGCAGGATTGCTTGAGCCCAGGAGTTTGAGGTTGCTGTGAGCTAGGCTGACGCCACGGCACTCACTCTAGCCTGGGCAATAAAGTGAGACTCTGTCTCAAAAAAAAAAAAAAAAAGCAATTCTAGGCAACAAAAACAAAATGGGAGGCATTAATATGCCAGATATCAAACTATACTACAAAGCTGTAGTAATTAAATCAATCTGGTATTGGCATAAAAATAGGAATATTGACCAATGGAACAGAACTGAGAATCCTGATATAAAACCATCCTCATATAGCCATCTAATCTTTGACAAAGCAGACAAAAACATATGCTGGGGAAAGGAATCCCTTTTCAATAAATGGTGCTGGGAAAACTGGTTAGGCACTTGTAGAAGGCTAAAGCAGGACGCACACCTTTCGCCTCTCACAAAAATCAACTCACGCTGGATAACAGACTTAAACCTAAGGTACGAAACTATTAGAATTCTAGAGGAAAATGTTGGAAACACTCTCCTAGACATCGGCCTAGGCAAACAGTTTATGAAGAAGTCCCCAAAGGCAATCACAGCAGCAACAAAAATAAATAAATGGGACATGATCAAACTAAAAAGCTTCTGTACAGCCAAAGAAACAGTCATGAGAGTAAACAGACAACCTACAGAGTGGGAGAAAATTTTTGCATCCTACGCATCTGATAAGGGGTTGATAACTAGAATATACTTAGAACTCACGAAAATCAGCAAGAAAAAATCAAATAGCCCTATTAAAAAATGGGCAAAGGACTTGAACAGAAACTTTTCTAAAGAAGACAGAAGAATGGCCAACAAACATATGAGAAAATGCTCAACACCTCTAATCATCAGAGAAATGCAAATCAAAACCACAATGAGATATCACTTAACTCCAGTGAGAATGGCCTTTATCAAAAAGACCCCGAACAACAAATGCTGGCGTGCATGCGGACAGAGAGGAATACTCCTACACTGCTGGTGGGACTGCAAACTAGTTCAACCTCTGTGGAAAGCAATATGGAGATACCTTAAAGCGATACAAGTAAATCTACCATTTGACCCAACAATCCCATTACTGGGCATCTACCCAAAAGATCCAATGACACTCTACAAGAAAGACACCTGCACTCGAATGTTTATAGCAGCACAATTCATAATCGCAAGGCTGTGGAAGCAGCCCAAGTGCCCATCAATCCAAGAATGGATTAATAAAATGTGGTATATGTATACCATGGAGTACTTTTCAGCTCTAAGAAACAATGGTGATATAGCACACCTTATATTTTCCTGGTTAGAGCTGGAACCCATACTACTAAGTGAATTATCCCAAGAATGGAAAAACAAGAACCACATATACTCACCAGCAAACTGGTATTAACTGAGCAGCACGTAAGTGGATACATATGTACTACGGTAATAGGGTATTGGGCAGGGGGACGGGGGTGGATGAGTGGGTGTCTACATACATAATGAGTGAGAAGTGCACCGTCTGGGGGATGGTCATGCTGGAGACTCAGACTTGTTGGGGGAGGGGGGAAAGGGCATTTATTGAAACCTTAAAATCTGTATCCCCATCATATGCCGAAATAAAAAAAAATTAAAAAATATAGAGTATTTGTATACATACGTAGTGTACTAAATGATGTATACTATTCCTTTAATTTTGACTGCTACTGTATTTTTTCAACCTCATGTTTAATTTATAATTTATGTAAAGTAAAATTTATTCTTTTTAGTTCTATGAGTTTTGAAAAACATATAACCACCTGAGATATAGAATATTTCCCTCATTCCAAAAGTTTCGTTGTGACTTTTTGTGGTCAGTCCCTCTGCCCCACACCAAGCCCCTGGTGAATATTAACAACTATTCTTTTATCTGTAGTTTTAGTTATGGAAAAAGACATAAGTGATTTGCCTCAAATCATAGAGCTAGCATATCAGAGAACCAAGATTGAAATCTAGACAGTTTGGCTTCAGAGTCACTGCTCTAACTACCACCATATACTGCATTCACATAAGATTTGGATTTGGAATCAAATGATTAGGTTTCATTCATTTGACAAATATGGTTGATTCCCCTGAAGTCATTAAAACAATGAATTAGCAAATACTGAACCATTGCTCCTTGGGGAATTACAGGATTATGTTCCTATAAGCCTCTGGACACATTTTCATTAACTGGTCAATATGTTATCTTATTTTATGTGTTTCTGTTTAAAAGACACCTTATTTACTCTATATTGTTGACCCATTAACATTGAACTCATGGCCAACAGCACTGTAATTCATATCTGAAGATACCTTATCTAACATACCTCCTCTGTAAGACACACCACACTCTTTTTTTTTTTTTTTTTTTTTTTGGTTAGAAACACAAGACAGCTCTTCAGCCTGGTGCTTGGGGGCCATTTTAAACAGTGAAATCATCAACAAAATGCATAAAAATATTTTTAAAATGTGGCACTAAATAGACTGAAATGAACACTTGTTTAAAGTTTGGCAGCTGAAACAAGAAGCTATGTTTGACCTCAGCTAGGAAAATGTGTATTGGATGGCTCAAATCTCTGTACATATTCACAGTTGACTTCAAAATCACCGCAAATATTGATTTGGGGATTACAAGTAAATTTTATCAAGTGTGCAAATTTGCAAATATGGAATCCAAAAATAATGAGGATCAACTTTGTGTATTTTAGTACTCTTATCTCTGGAATTACTCTGTTGACCAAGACAGCCTCTTGTTCATAAGGTGCTTACAGTCTAGTGCAGGAGACAATCTAGCAATTTTAAAAGATAAAACAAATGCTAGTAAAGAAATAAGTATAGAACACTGTAAAAAGGAGCTCTTCCTTACCTAGTGTAGGTGCTGTTAAATTAAAGTATAATGCAAGCAGCATGTAATTTTGAGTTTTCTTGTAGCCACATAAAGTAAAAAATGATGAAACTAATTTCAATAATATATTTTATTTCATCTAATATGTTCAAAATATTATTTCACACTTAACCAATACATAAATTATTAATAAGATATTTTATATTTTCCCCCATACTAAGCCTTCAAAATTATTTTATACTTACAATACATTTCAGTTCAGACTAGCCACATTTCAAGTGCTCAGTATCTGTGTATGGTTGGTGGCTATCATGTTGAGCATCATAGGTCTAGAAGGTTTAGAGACTGCTTCTCTTGGGGTGAGAACAAAAAGACAAACTCTGAGCATGAAGGTTTTCAGGTAACTGTCAGATAGATCAATTAATGACAATTCTTTGAGACTGGTGTTTTTAGTGGACTTACCAAAACATTCTGCCTCCTCTGGTGTCAGCTAGGTTGTGGGGATGGGAATATGAAAAGTTAAAATACTCCAAAGCTCACTGTTCTTAATGAGATTTAGTCATTTTTTCTTAATAAATGCTCTTCAAACTATTGCAAACTTTTGATTAATTTCCAGAGTTCTGAAAACATTGATTTTGACAATTTTTGCTAGTATTTTTGTTGATTTTATGGGGAACTGGCATTGTGGATATCCTTATTCTGCCTTTCCTGCTGATATGACCACTGTTACTCTAATATTGATTGCTGCATGTGTGTTCCCATTTCACTTGACCTTCACCTGAATTTCCCTTGATATATACCTCAAATTTGACATGATTTAAATAGAACTAATAGTCTCTTTCCACAAATTTGCTCCTTCTTTCAGTGTCCTTATTATAGGCTTCACTGCTAGGCCAGAGAAAATTAAGCTAGCAAAGCAGATGAAGGAGTCATCAAAATGGCAGTAGAATATAATTATAATTATCTGTGTTAATCTGGTATTGTAGGTGTGAAAGGAATGAAAAGATTAAGAGTTGGAAGTTTAGAAATTTGATTTACAAAATTGATACCAAAGTCACCATTGTTTTCATAATCTCAGACTCAATTTAATAATTCTTTCCTATGTGCAATTAACTGCTTGCTCCACAAACCAGCTGCATTGAGACCCACTTCACTGAATATCCACATGTAGTAGGTGCTCAATAAGTAACTAATAATAACATGAAATTTAAGTTAATAACTTAAATGGATTTCTTTTATTCTCTCTCTCTCTCTCTCTCTCATACACACACATACACACACACAGATCTGGTCTCATTCCCAGCTGGAAATTTCTCTAGAAACTCATGAATATAATTACTTTTTTCAATATTTCATTGACACGTCAACCTGAATTATATACCAAAGAGAGCCCAAATGAGAGCTTTGAATGGGATATAAGGCCTAATATGATTTTATGCCTCATTCAATAAATATTAATTATGCTGGGAGTCAAATCAGCAAATGATGGCTGATTGTGTTATTGCCCAGCTTTTACATTTCTCCCTTGTACACTTTACACAGACCACTGGAAATCAAGGAATGCCATCTGCCACAATGAGATAAACAACAAAATTATTAAGCAGGGAACATGGCCCATGGAGCTGGCCTTAAAAAGTTAAGTCTTTGATTTAGGCCTTTAGGAAAAATTTGTATTAAAAGTCTCATGCCCACATGACACAATGATAAACTGGTTTTTTTTAATGGCAAAAACTTTTCACTTTTCTTTCCCATTTCTATGTGTATATATGTGTGGATACATATTTGTGTGTGTGTGTGTGTGTGTGTGTGTGTGTGTGAGAGAGAGAGAGAGAGAGAGAGAGAGAGAGAGAATGGTATAGGTGTGTCTGAATATGTTTATATTCTCTACTCTTCAACCTAAAAGCTTTGTAGAGTATGGAATGTAAAAAGAAGGAATGAAACTTTAACAAACACCTAGTATGAAATACTTCAAAGATTTAAGCACTACTTATTAGTTTCCTTATACCTAAATAAAAAGTAAATGAATACATTTATCTGAATAAATAAAATTCTTGGATAATAGTAAATTCTTATTTGTTATATGAATAAATGAACAATGAATGAAAGTCTCTTTTTCTTAAAAATTAAATGTAAATATGTTATTGCATGTAAGTATTTAAGTAAATAACATTTGGGTCTTTTGCAAAAACTATCAAATGCACTGTTTAGTGTGTTTCTTAATGTCCCTTATTATCAGTCCCTTAGAAAAACTGACGCTACAGCATTATATCTTAACCAGCTAAAGACATGTCTTGCCAATGTTTAAGAATGTTGCTTTTCTATTTTTCTTTTTTAATAAAGTATTATTTACAAATAGTATGGTGTACATATCTGAAGTATATACAGATGGATGAATTTTTACGCACTTTGAGATATAGAACATTTACATCTCAGTAGACTCCTTCATGCCCCATCTCAGTCAATACCCTTTCCCAAAGGAAATTGCTTTCCTGACCTTTTGCAACATAGATTAATCTTACCTGGTTTTGAATTTTATATAAATGGAGTCATATTATATTTATTCTTTTGCATGTGAATCCTTTACTCCATATCATCTATATTGTTGCATGTGACAATATTTTTTCTTCATTATGTAGTATTCCATTGTATGAATATGGAACAAGTTACTTATTCAGTCTACTGTTGATGGACATTTGACTTGGTTTCCAGTTTTTGACTATATTGAATGTTACTTTGTGAACATTATCTGTGGACATAAGCACATTTTTTTGTTGGGAATAGAACTTTATATCATATGGTATATGTATATATAGTTTTAGAAGATATTACTAAACAGTTTTTCAAGGTGATTGTGCCAATTTAATCTCTATCAGCAATATACGAGAGTTCTAGTTGTTCTACATCATGCCCTTTACTTTTTAAGGATCTCGTTGAGGATTGTAGTAGGTCTTCCTTATTCATTTGGGGTTTATTAGATGTAAGTTTTTTGAAAAAAAATCTCATTTCAATTAATTCCAAACTGACTTCAGTTGATGGCGGTGGGGGTATTCTCCCATGTATATGATCCTTTTCCAACTGAGAAACACAGATTCCTTTTTCAATGGAAATGAAGATACAGACTTCTACAACAGATTGCTTTGCTCTGCAGGTCTGCCAATGAGAAGAAAACCCCAACTGAAAACTTTTAGAAAATACTCAGTTTATTTAAGGAAAACACATGCATTGAAGGAGATTGCTTAATATAGAGAAAATAAAACAGCAGACCAATTGCCTGTTTGTGACATGTAAATATCAACTTGGACAGTAAAATCTCAAGAATAATGCTCTCTTTCTAGCATGGGCCAGAAGCCCATTCTAGTGCAGGTCTAGGACCTTTCATTACCTTTTGTTTATGTGTCATGGCAAATCTCTCTCAGTGTTGGTAGAGAACATGTAGTTTCATACTTTGAACCCTCTCTAGCTGTTATCAAGTTTCATGGGAGTGGTTGGAGAAGAAAACCAAGCACAGACTCTATCATAATGGGATCTTCATTTAGAGTTATGGTAATTTCCATCATATTTCATAATGCCACATATTACTTTTAATCTGGGACTTTAGGTCATTATCTCCAATCAGGCTCTTTATGGGGTAGCTCCAGGTATTAATAAGTATTAAGAGTAACTAAGCACAATCATTATTTTTTCTTGCTTTAAATAATATATGCCATAAACAGCAGTATATCCAGTTAATGGTTTAAGTGCATCAGCAAAATTAGATGGCATTAAAATATAGTTACTTCTGAAGAAGGCTGTGGCATTGCATAATAGTGGACAGGTAAAACTTTTTAACAGATTAAATATTATTTTGTGATTCATGGAAAACTTTGGAAAATAATCTTAAATTTGGAGCTATTTCTTGGGCTTTTGTATTATTCCCCTAATCTGTTTATTCTCTTGCTGATTATAAATTAGATGCTTATGTTCTCCTTTATAAATTAAATTTTCATGTAATAGATGATCAGGCCATGTACATGTGGACAGTGAAAATGGCATGAAATTTTATGTTATGTTTTGTTTCACTCAGTCACTATTTGTTCATCTATCAAATGTTTCCCGGTCATGTCCTCTGTGTACATAGCATTGGCCCTGTCAATATAATGTGAACAGTCTAAGAAGACACCTTTCCTTTTTCCTCATGAGCCTGTTTGTTAAACAGAAGTTATATCTTCCCAATGCCTATCAGAGTCACATACTATCCAGCAGTGTTGAAGTAAGAATGCTTTAAGGGTACATTATGTTGAATACCTTTAAGTAATAAATTCTGCCTTTGGAAATAGTAACATCTTCAAAAGATACACACAATTTGGGATTAAAAATGCCTGGCTTGCCTATGTCCTGTAAAAATCCCGTTAACAGTTTATCTCATTAATAGCCCTTCATACTCATAAGTTCAGGCTGTGTTTTCCCACTGGGACATCATTTACAGTGCCCTAAACATATTTTCACAACATTCACCTGACAACATCAGCTGAGAGAAAAATCTTCAGACTGCAGAGAAACATCAGGAGGCCATGAATTCTTAATCAACACACCAAATTACAAAAAGAGTGTGTATATCTATTTGAAAATACCCTTAGCAATAACTAACCAGGAAATGAAATGGTAGATAGTTCAAAGACTTTGTCTTACTACTTCCCCTCCCCAATTGGTAAGAGGATATTTCGAGGTGTCTGTGTGGTGACCAAGCTTCATGATTGCTGTATACTTTAGGGATTAGCACTAGAAAACATGTGGGGAAAAAATGGTTATAGTTTTCTGAGGCTCATAAAGAAGCAGAAACAGGCTAACCAAGTATCACCTGGTGAAAGACCTCCTTTAATGAGCAAATAAAAATGATTTATAATTAGTACGTGTACATGCTTTTTTAATGAGACCACACCTAAAGCAATCTAATCCCTTAACAGATAAATAATTCCTCTTCTAATCTCCTTTAACACATTTGCTTAACAATTTGTTTCCATTTCTTTATAAAGTGACCCTCCAACTTTTGCCAGAGTTTCTGTATTATACTTCACTCAGAATGAATTTTATTATGCTGGTAACATGGAGATGCCTGATGTGATAACTTGGAGTGTGAATTAAGTCTACAACTGTATCCCCTGAAGATGTGGTGGGCACCTACACTGGACTGCCTTGGATGGCATTTCACTGTTGTCTAGGTCCTTGCTAGTCAAGCCTACTCAAAGTATGTTTTTCAAATCATCAGCATTTAGTGTCACTTGGGAACTTGCTGGAAATTCTGGGTCACTGAACCAGATTTTATGCATCACAGTCTTAGGGTAATGTTGATGACCAGTAATCTCTGTTTTTACATTCTTCCAGGAGATTTTTCTACATGCTAAAGAGTGGAAAGCACTTTTTAAGGGTGTAGTCTTCATAGATTCAAAACTGTATTTATTTTGCCACATTGCCTCATATATTCTTGCCTTTGATGAGCTATACCCTCTATCTCAAATTTCTTTTATTTTTTCTACTTTAGCCCCCCCATGAGCCCCCAGTTCTTATATTTTTTGTAACTTTCTTTAAGGAATCATTTCCAGACCCCAAGGCGCACCTTTGTTCCCCTACAGGCTAAAAAAATGCGTTTCTGCTCCCTCCTTTGGCATCACAGCAACCACATAAGCCCATTAACAATTATAACACAGTGAGAGATCTTTCCTCCTACTATGGTTAACTCCTAGAAGGCAAGGGATATAATTGTTTTTTTTTCCCTATCCCTAATACTGAAAATAGAGCTTGACGTTTAATAGAATATTTTGTTGATAAATATAAAGGTTGAAAATCTCTGCATCGCCTCCGGAATTGTCTGTAAAATACTTCATGTTTGTTACGAACCAAAGTACTTTGTTTATTATGTTTCCTGTGTCTCCTCATGGGACAGCTCTCTCCCTGACCCTAATTCCACCATGTTTTTGTTTCTCCCTTCTGCCTAGTCAAAGTGGTTCAATTCCTTTGCATCCTTTGATTTGTCCAGCCTTTTCCACGAGGCCTGTCCCAAATCTCCATTCTCTTTTGTCAGTATGTGCAGGTGGTGGGTTGAGAAGAGGTTGGTAAAGGAGACATAAGCTGCAGGTGGCCATTTATGCTGCTGCTGAAGTGATCCTGGCTGGTTTGATGAAGTAATACCACTAATAATAATAGGCTCAAACTTCCACCTCAGGAAAGAGGGAGTAAAAGTGCTTTTCCCTATTCATTTTACTAAGTATAACTAAAAATTCTGGAAATTGTATATAAAACAAACATAAGAAGACTCTGCCATGTGGACAGAAGAAGATAGCCCAGCAATGCAGAAATACCAGCGGTTAGAAATGGGAAAAAAAAATTAAAACAAAAAACTTCCCCAATAAAAGCCTGTTTTCTCTAGCGAAGGACCAGGAAAGGGGCAATACATGAAGAGAGAAAATTTTTAGATAATAACTGTTTGTTTTACTCCAAACAAACATCACAGATAAAAGGTCCCAACTCTATCACCAGCAGCAAAGGCAGAGTGGGAGCAAGGACTTCCATCACTATAAAGAAGTAATGAGGTCTCCTCCATGATGTCAGTGGTGCCCATATGAAGAACATTAATGGATCACCTGTGCCTCTTCTAGCCAGAGTCTTAGTGGGCAGCAAGAACTCCCACTGATACCCATCAATAATGAGGAGTTCTTTCCCCCTGGTTGCCAATGGATGTTGAGTAGGGAATGTAGACTTAAACCCCATTTAGAAGTATAATAGCAAGGTGGTTCTTGTACTTCCCTCCTTGAACAGCATGAAGGGATGCCTGCCGAAACATAAGACTTAAACAAAATCCAGAATCACATAATACAACACCCAAATGCCCACGTTTCAATTGAAAACAATTCCTCACACACAAAAAAACAGGAGAATCTCAACTGGAATGAGAAAAGACAATCAACAGACACTAATGTCAAGATGACACAGATGTCAGAATGACCTGACAAAGAATTTAAAGCAGCCATTATAAAAATGCTCTGATGAGCAATTACAAACATGGCTGAAGTAGATGAATTAATAGAAAGTCTCTGCAAAGAAATAGAATATATATGCGGCTATCAAATTTTCTCAGCACCATTTATACCCACATGTAGAAGACTGAAGCAGGATCCACAACTCTGACCTCTCACAAAAATCAACTCACAGTGGATAACAGACTTAAATCCAAGGAATGAAACCACAAGAATTCCGGAAGAAAACATTGGAAAGGCACTTATAGACATTGGCCTAGGCATAGGATTTATGAAGAAGACCCCAAAAGCAATCACAACAGCAACAAAAATAAATAAATGGAACTTGATCAAATTAAAAAGCTTCTTCACAGCCAAGAAAACTATCATTAGAGCAAATAGACAACCTACAGAATGGGAGAAGATATTCACATGTACTCATCCAATTCTAGGGCTGATAACTAGAATCTATTTAGAACTCAGAAAAATCAGTGAGAAAAAAATCAAACAATCCTATCACAAAGTGAACAAAGAACATGCACGGGAACTTTTCAAAAGAAGATAGATTAATGGCCAACAAACATATGAAAAAATGTTCGGCATCTCTAAGCATGAGGGAAATGCAAATCAAAACTGCAATGAGATATCACTTAACTACAGTGAGAATGGCTTTTATCAAAGAGTCCCAAAACAATAAATGTTGGCATGGATGGGGAGAGACAGGAACACTCATACACTGCTGGTGGGACTACAAACTAGTACAACCTCTGTGGAAAGTAATATGAAGATACCTCAAAGAGCTACAGGTAGAACTACCATTTGGTCCAGCAATCTCATTACTGGGCATCTACCCAAAGGAAAAAAAAAAGACATTCTACAAGAAAGACATCTGCACTTGAATGTTTATAGCAGCACAATTCACAATTGCAAAGATGCGGAATCAACTGAAGTGCCCATTAATTCATAAGCAGATTAATAAAATGTGGTATATGTATACCATGGAGTACTACTCAGCCATAAAAAATGGTGAACTATGTTTTGTATTATCCTGAATGGAGTTGGAGCCTATTCTTCTAAGGGAAATATCACATGAATGGAAAAAGAAACACATGTACTCACCATTAAATTGGTACAAATTGATTTATACTTATGTGCACATATGAATGTAACATTCACTGGTGTTGGCCAGGTGGGAGGGAGGTGGAGGGGATGGGTAAATTCACACCTAACAGGTGTGGTGCACACTGTCTTGGGGATGGGTATGCTTGTAGTTCTGACTTGGGCAGTGAAAAGACAATTTATGTAACCAAAGTGTTTGTACCCCTGTAATACCCTGAAATAATAATAAAAAAGAAATAGAAGATATAAAGAAGAACTAAACAGAAAATTTTAGAACTAAAAAAGAATAAAATAATAAATAAAAACTCAGTGGATGGACTCAACATCATAATGAAAGGGACAGAGGAAAGAATCTGTGAACTTGAAAATAGAACAATAGACATGATCCAAATATAACAACAGAGAGAAAATAGACTAAAAAAGTTAACATGTGTACCATGGAGTACTACTCATCCATAAAAAATAATGGTGAACTAATACCTCTTGTATTAACCTGGATGGAACTGGAGACCATTCTTCCAAGTGAAGTGTCACAAGGATGGAAAAACAAATACCACATGTACTTACCATTAAACTGGAACTAATTAAACAACAATTATGTGTACATATGTAAATAAAACTCATCATAAATCAAGTAGGTGGCACAGGGGAGGTGGAGGAGTAAATTCACACCTAACAGGTACAATGCACACTATCTGGGTGATGGGCACACTTATAACTTTGACTCAAACTGTACAAAAGCAATTTATGTAAACAAAACGTTTGTAACCCCATAATACTCTGAAATAAAATAAAATAAAATAAATGTGTGTGTGCCTTTTTTCCAGTTAATAAAATGTTAATGGGGATTAATTATAACAAAAGATCTTATGTCATCGGAATCCTAAGAGAGGAGACAGAGGGTGAGGCTGAAAAGTACTGGAAGTAATAGTAGCTAAAAACTTCCCAAATTTGGCAAGCAACATAAACCTACAGATTCAAGAAGCTGAACAAATCCCAAACAGGAGAAACCCAAAGAAATCCATACCAAGACACAGTGTAAACTTCTGAAAACTAAAAACAAAGAGAAAATCTTGAAATTAGAGAAAAAATGCACCTTATTTATGGGGAAAAAAAACAGAAGAATGGCAGATTTGCCAACAAAACTGTGGAAAGCAGAAGGAAATGGCATAATAATAATAATTTTCAGGTGCTGAAAGAAAAGAACTGTTCATAGCAGCTTTATTTGTAATAGCCCACAACTGGAAACAACCAAAATGTGCTACAGTAGGTGAATCAGTGAACAAATGATGGTACATCCCATACTATGGAATACTACTCATCAATAAAATGGCATGAACTACTGATACACCCAACAACTTGGATGGATTGCAATGGCATTATGCAGAGTGAAAAAAGCCAATATCAAGAGATTACACACTACATTATCTTATTTATATAACATTTTTATATGACAAAATACAGAGAACAGATTAGTGGCTGCCTGAGGTTAGGGATAGGGGTGGGGTTGGTATGACTATAAAGGGGTAGCACTAGAGAGATCATTGTGGTGATATAATAGTTCTATATCTTCATCACAGTGGTGGTTACACAAATCTACACATGTGATAAAATGGCAGAGAGCTATGCACACACATTGTACCAATGTCGATTACCAGGTTTTGATAATTGCACTGTAATTTCATTAGTAACCACTGTGGGAAACTGGGTGAGGGTATGTGGAACTTCTCTGTACTATCTTTGCAATGGCCTATGGATCTATAGTTATTTCAAAATTAAAAGATAAAAAACAACAACAATAGGCTTACTATCTGGCGTTAGACAAAGAGAGTTGAGGGTGAGAGTAGAACTTCTTGAACCCCTGTGTCAGAGTCAGATAAGAACTCAAGAAAGAATGTATGCAGGATGACCTGAAACTCAAGGAAGGAATCCTGGAGAGAGCTGGGGGAAAATTTTTCTTTCTGTAAGTACCAGGATGCAGAGAAGCGCCACTGGATTGTGAACTCCTCAAGGGCCATGATAATGATGTGATGTATTTAACAATTGCCCAAAACAAAGAAAAATATTTGTGGACTGAACAAATGAATAAATGAGAGTGCTGGGTCCTAGGGCATGTTCCACTGATGTCAGTCAGAGAGAAGACCTAAAAATAGGCTTTGGAAAGGACTAAGAATTTCAGCGGGTCTCATAGAGGTACCTGTCAGAAGCTATTCTAGGTTAACTTTCTAGGTTGCTGGATTTATGGTTTCTAGAATCTCAAACTAGGAGAGGGGAAAGGAAAAGGCTTAAAACCTAAATTAATGTTGTCAAAGCAGATGATCTCTGGCCAGACTGTGGTGTCAGGATCAAGATTCCATGTGCTTATGTATTCATTATACTTTTGCAAGTTTTTCATTTCCTTTTAGGTTCTTGGTAAAGTTCTTTAGAAAATTCTAATTTATCATGAATATCATAAGTCAGAATGACCTGCCCATGCCAAACAGAGCTCAGAAGACAAGCACAGAGGCCAGACTATAGCAGCAACAGCTTTTCAAACTACACGTCAGGAAAAACCTTGGGAAGATGCTGCAGTTAATGAGGTGGACTCTCCTAGAGATAGATGTCAGAGAAAGCTATAACCTCTGCTTTCATTCCAAGAAGCCTGGTTATGTTCATAGGCCCTGGGTATTGCTCAGTGCATAGATGAATTAGCCCAATCTGATTTTATTGGGCCTTTCTGCAATATAAAAGTGCACAAAAATAGAGTGAAAATACACTTACAGCAAGCATTGCTGCCCTTCTCCAGTAGGGATCCACAAGCAATTCAAAGAGAGTAACAGCACGGATGTCTCATAAAATAGTCAACAACCTATAAAATCACTTCACAAGGGGTAACAAATAGACTTGATTTGAAAGCTGTGAAGCTACAGTGGCCACTTGGATGCTGAAACTGACGCAAAATGCATTAAGAACCCATCTTAAAATATTTTTGAAGTGAAGATTAAATCTACATAAATTCAGTCAATGCTCTTATAAGAGTCATGTGAACTTTAGGCCATTAAACGATCGGATATTTATTGAACACCTACTGAAGCAAAGGGTTTCATGTCTCAAGGATCATAGAAAGATGTAATTTTGCCTGAGTTTTTAAAAAGTATGTGTGTGTGCACATGTCCATATGTGTGTGTGAGTGTGGGTATGTACGTGTGTGTGTGGAGCTTTCCCAAACTTACTTCAGCCAAAATGTTATTTTTTTCTACCTTATACATCTGCTCCCACAGTCTTAAAACTCACATATGACTTCATTCTATAAGATTGTATCCAGCACTAACCATATATCAGGTATTGTGAAAGGATAAAGGGCTCTAAGTGACACAGAAGAAAGATTAAAGAAAAAAATTATATGTGAGCAGGTGGAGAGAAATGCAGGTCAGGGAACAGGAGTCTGGAGCATGGAAGAATGAAAAGGGAACAGCAGAAAAAGGTAAGCATTTGGGGAAATATCCAATAGAAAGGGGTTCTGAAATCTGAAAAGAAGTTGCACAGACACCAGCAAATGTGAATAATCCAGTCGCCATCTGAAAGGACTGTGAGCTTCCTGGCATTGGAGATTATGTCCTCCTTGTTTCCCTCTGATTAACATATGTTCAGTATAGAATTTTATCCATGATAAGCATTCAATAAATATTAGTTCAATGAAGAAACAAATGAGGAAGTGACACATTATGATTGGCACTTCTTTTCTGAGGAATGCAGAAATGTTATTCACCATTTGACAAGACACATTGTGGGGTGCACTGCCTTCCTACAGAACCTTTCAAAATTACTGGCTGCTACACAAGCAAGAAAGTCAAAGAAGGGATGGAAATATCACTGAGCCCCCAGCTCCTTCACGCTTTCCCCATGGGATTGATTTAAAAATCTTCAGAGAAATTGTTTAATTTATTTCAAGTTAAGTGGGTAAAAATGAAGACTATTATTTTCAAAAAGAAAACTTATCATTTCTCATTGTTTTCTGTCTTTAAGTACTTGGAAGACTACTATGGTCTACTAGGTGTTAATATACATGGTTTTAGAGCTTAGGAGAAACCTCAGGGCTGAATATTGAAGCTTTGGATTTCCACTGTAGGATGGAACTAGAAGCTGGAAAAAAGGCTGCTCAGGGCATTTGAAATACAGACCACTTTTCCTACTGGTCAAAAGGCAGTTACCTCCCTTTGCCCTGTGTCTGGGTAAAAGTCACTAGATCAAAAGATATGAAAATCTTTTAGTAGAGAATTTAGAACTGGACCATGTGACCAAATGGATATAAGTAAAAGAAATACAGTTTTAGGAAGTGTGAGTTTATAATGTTATAAAATGCAGATTTGGGGGACATGGTTGGGGGATGGAGTTGAGTTTTCAAATTCTGATATGTTTATTTTTAGGTGAATATGATTTTATGAAAGATTACATTAAAAGAAAAAGAATGCTGAACATTTCTTGCCTTTTTCATGTCTTTCTCTTTGATATATTTTCCGGAGTTTTTTTTTTTTTTTTTTTTTTTTTTTTTTTTTTTTTTTTCCGGTTTTTTTTTTTTTTTTTTTTTTTTTTTTTTTACTTTATCTTCCATCCTGTACATACTTTTAAAAAATGTTAGCAATCATTTTATTCATTTATTTTATAAAGCTCTTTCTTGTTATTTCACAATCTTCTTGTTTCATCAATACAATGACATTATTAATCTTTTTAATAATAAGTGCTTTTGTTTTCCAACTTTTCTCTACAGTTTATTTTTCTTATTGTGTATTTCTCTTGATCTCTCTGTTTCATGATAGATGATTTTCTCGAATACTTGATGATGTGTGGTAAAGAGAGGCAGAAAGAGAGAGAGAGAGAGAGAGTAAAAGAAAAACAAAAGCAGATTAGAAGATGTAGGGAAATTAGGTTATAAGGTTCTAGGTTAGATAACTTAGTTTTTTTTTATTCATCGTTATTATTTTTAAAAATTCCAACCACAGTCATCACTGGTCACTGACTTGTAAGAAACTGGCTACAGTTGGATTGTATCTGCAATGAGAGAATTCCAATTCTGTGTCAAATTTTTACTTTAATCAGTTCTATAAATGCTTTATTTACTGATTATCATTAAATAATTGCAATATTTTAAAAATAGTCTTCTTGCTAAAGAGGGACTAAAAGTGTTTTGACAATAATGTTAGCTAATTTTGCAGAAATAGTCCACTTTTTACTAGTTATAGAAAATAAATATGTGTTAATGATGCCAGTTGCTTTTTCTGTATTGCAAAACTGAATCATCAATTTTGAATAATAAAACTTTAAATAATAAGCTACATAAGAAATATCAATGTTGTTCATTCATGTTGAAAATTTACAACCAAATACCTTTATGATTTGTGTTTACATTTGCTCCCTAGTTATAGCCCAGCCCTCTGCAGTTGTACATTGTAACTCCTGGTTTCTCTAAAATGGAGATCTGATATTTTGTAAAACCCTCCATGAAAGAGTGGTCCTATGGAGATAAAGGTTTTCTGTGACCCTAGAGTGCTATGAGTGGAGATGGGGTTTGGGAATTCCTGGGCACTGACTCTACTCTCTCTAGTACAAATGAGCCCATGACCTTGCTGGTGCTGAGTTTGTTTTAAAAAACAGCTGTTCTGGTCAGCATTCCAGCAGAATAAAGGGCATACTCAAACTGGGCAATTTAAGAAAAGTTTAATAAAGAGAATATTTTCAAATGCCTGGACACAGAGATAAGAAAATCAACAAAGGATAGTGTAGTTCTCCATGTCTAGCAGTAGTGGGGACCCATAAACACCCTTAGACTTGAAAGAGAAAAAGGAGGGCACAGTTGTTGGAACTCAGAGAGGAGATCTATATTAAGAGGGCTGCCTCACAGAAGTCACTTTCAATAAAAAGAAGCAGTCAACCAATGGTTATCCTATAGAGAGGTAGCCAAGGAAAGAAAATATCCCAGCCTGATTCTTCTCCCATCTTCCCATCTCAGCCAGTGTCTCTGATTGGTTGAAGCCAACCAGAAGCCAGAGGACAATAAAGCTCACTGCTACAGTTTAAAAAGGCAGTTTCAGAGGGGCGGAGCAAGATGGCAGACGAGAAACGCCACCAGTGTGTCTCCTCAAAAAAGACAGTTTCTAGGAGAAATTAGAAGAAAGAAGCAAGCAGATGAGCATACATCAGATGAGGGTCGGAAGGAGGGGTACCGGAGACTACCGAGACTATGGGATACTCCACAGGAGGAGGTTGCAGAGGAGAACTGGAAGCAGAGACCTCTCAAGAAGCTTGGAGACCAGTGGCAAGGGTACGTGGAACAGTTAACTTTCCCCTTCCTTGCATCTCAGACTGCTGGTGGGCTCCCCAGCAGGTGGAGAGGCCTGCGGACACCAGCCCAGAGATGGCCAGCGCCAGTGAGCGGTAAGCCTGTAGTGGATGCGGCACCAGGCTCCCAACTCCCTTGGGCCACCTCTGTGTGCACAGACCTGAGCCATGTGGCAGGCGCCATATTTCTTCATTCTCTCCTCCCCCTTCCCTAACCGTGGTTGCTAAGAGAGACAATGTAGCCACCAGCTGGAGGCATCTGGAGGGAACAGGACCTTCCCTTTTGGGGCCCTTCAGCTAACTGAGGGGTACTCAGACTGTGAGCTCCCTACCTGCCAGCCCTCCCAGGTGCTGCTGGCCCAGTGACTCCAGGAGAATGGGGCAGACCCTGAGGCTGAGAGACCTCAACCCAGCTAGGGCTCCCCGTGGGTGAATTGAGAATGGCACTCCTCTCCCTGGTGGGGTCAGGGATTGAATTCCAGGGCCCAGAGGTCAGACCTGTAGACCCGATCCTGTGCACCCAGGTGTCACATTGCCTGGGACACAGAGGGGATATTCATGAAGGAGCCTGCTGGGTGTGTGTGCCTTAAAGGGAGGATCAGCATGATTGAGGGCAACCCTCCCTCCAAGGGGGGGCTGTGTGCCCAGCCCAGGGGGCAACACGGAGCAGGGAGCCTCCCGGCCTACATCGCAGCCAGGGGAGACCCGGTGACATGGGGTCTGGCCTGCTGCCAGAGGCCCAGGAGAAGCCACAGAGTTGAGGAGGGTGGAAATGAGTGGGGCCCACTACAGACTGTGGGTCTCAGGCAGCCCCACCCCCACATGCAGAATTTCTGACTGAGTGAGGCCATTCCAGCCCCTCCATGACAGCTTTTCCCCAAAGCAGAGAATAGAACTTTGACACCTGCTAGCAGTATTTGTGGTGCCTGAGGGTAGGCTTACCCAACCCAGCTCCACCCAGATCACTCCCAGACCAGCCCTCACTGAGGTGGAGAATAAGGACACACCTAGAAGTCCCAGGGCTCCACCTACCACCTGACGCACTAGAATGCCTCTCCAGAGGAATAAGAGCTGGTTACAGGAAACAAAAACAACAGGGTAGCTTACTCCTTCTAGCAAGTGCCACCTACTGAGAGGGAGGACATTCTGAATACCCTTTTACTGCATCTACTGACTTATCATACAAAGTGTGGTTGAATCTCACCAACAAAAACCACCTACTGGCTTGGAGACTAAACAGGGCATGTCATTACCCAAACAAAAACCGAAAGGTAAGAAGCAACAACTGATCCAGATGGGAAGAAATCAGCGAAGGAACTCTGGAACTATGAAAACCCAAATGGAAAGCACATCCCCAAGGAAGAACACCAGCCCCTCAGAAATGGACAGCAACCAAAATCAGACCACTAAAATGACCGAAGAAGAATTTCGACCATGGATCGTAAGAAAATGCAACAATTAAAAAAAGCAAAAACTGGATAACTAACACAAAGATAATGCAAAAATATTCCAGGACCTGGAACAAAAACTCACTAAAGAAATTGAAACAATGAAGAAAAATCTAAGCGAACTCTTGGAAATGAAGAATCAATTTAGGAAACTACAAAACACAATGGAAACCCTCAAGAACAGGGTAGATCAAACAGAAGAAAGAATCTCAGAGATTGAAGATAACACCTTCCAATTAAATAAATCAGTCACACAGATAGAGCAGAGAAACAAGAGAAAAGAGCAAAGCCTACAAGAGATATGGGATTATGTGAAGAAACCTAATGTGGGGGTTATAGGGTTACCCGAAGGGGAGGAAAAAAACACTCAAGGGTTGGATAAGCTATTTGAAGATATAATAGAGGAAAATTTCCCAGGCCTTGGTAAAAATCTCAATATACAAGTTCAAGAAGCTAAAAGGACCCCTGGGAGATTCAATGCAAACAGGAAGACTTCACGATATGCAGTCTCAGACTGACCAAAATATCAACCAAAGAGGCCCTTCTATGAGCTGTAAGGTGAAAGAAGTAAGTAACATACAAAGGAAAGATAATCCGAATAACGCCAGACTTCTCTACTGAAACTTTACAAGCAAGGAGAGACTGGGGCCCCATTCTCCCTCTTCTGAAACAGAATAATGCCCAGCCTAGAATCTTATTCCCTGCAAAACTAAGTTTTGTATATGAAGGACAAACCAAGAGATTCTCAGATAAGCAGAGACTGAGGGAATTCACCAAGACAAGACCAACCCTTCAAGAAGTACTCAAAACAGTGTTACCCAAGGAACAGGAAAATAAATACTCACAAATGTAAATCTACTCAAAAGCTAAAGATCAAAGTCAAGAAACCACAATGGCTCAAGAGAGCAAACAAAGTAACAAAGGATAACCCAACATAATGAACAGAACTCTGCCCCACCTATCAGTTATCTCAATAAATGTGAATGGCTTGAACTCCTCACTCAAGAGACATAGGCTGGCAGAATCTATAAAAAAAGACAAGCCAAGTATCTGCTCGTTCAGGAAACACATCAAACCTGCAAGGATGCAGTTAGACTAAAGGTAAAGGAGTGGAGATCAATATTTCAAGCAAATAGAAGCCAAAAGAAAGCTGGCATGGTGGTGCTGATTAGAGATACCTTACTTTTTAAATAAACCAAAGTAATAAAAGACAGAGAAGGTCACTATATAATGGTGAAGGGTACAGTTCAACAAGAAGACATAACTATTCTAAATATATATGCACCCAAGCTAGGTGCACATAGATTCATAAAGCAAACTCTACTTGATCTAAAAAAAATGGATAAATATCAACACCATAATAGTTGGAGACTTTAACACCCCACTGACAGCACAGGACAGATCCTCCAAAGAAAAAATAAACAAAGAAATAATGGAAATAAGCAGAAATATAGAACAAATGGGCCTGACTGACATTTACAGGACATTCTACCCCCAAAATCACTAGATACACATTTTTCTCATCAGCTCATGGGTCATTCTCTAAGATTGACCACATCCTAGGATATAAAGCGTGTCTCAAACAATTAAAAAAAATAAAAATTATACCATGTATCTTTTCATATCACAATGGAATAAAAGTAGAAATCAATCCTAACAGGAACTGTCATTTCTACACCAAGTCACAGAAACTAAACAACCTTATGCTGAATTATCACTTCATAAATGAGGAAATCAAGATGGAAATCAAAAGATTCTTTTAATTAAATGAAAAGGGGGCACAAGTTATCAAAACCTGTGGGACACAGCTAAAGCAGTCCAGAGAGGAAAGTTCATTTCCATAAATGCCTATATCCAAAAGTCGAAAAGATCAAAAATAGACAACCTAATCAAGCATCTCAAAGAGCTGGAAAAAGAAGAACAGTCCAACTCCAAACCCAGCAGAATAAGTGAAATCATTAAGATCAAATCCAAACTGAAGGAAATTGACAACAGGGAAACCATACCATATGGAAGATTAACAAAACAAAAAGTTGGTTCTTTGAAAAAATAAACAAAATTGACACAGCTTTGGCTAAACTAACGTAAAGCAGAAAAGAAAAATCTCTAATAAGCTCCATCAGGAACAATAAAGGAGAAATTACAACAGATGCCACAGAGATACAAGATATAATTTGTGAATATTACAAAAATCTCTATGCACACAAACTGGAAAATGTGGAGGAAATGGACAATTTCTTAGAAACACACAGCCTCCCTAGGCTCAACCAGGAAGAAATAGAATTCCTGAACAGACCAATATCAAGTACTGAAATTGAAACAGCAATAAAAAAACCTTCCTAGAAAGAAAATTTCTGGACCGCATGGTTTCACACCCGAATTTTACCACACCTACAAGGAAGAACTTGTGCCTATCATGCAGAAATTATTCCACAACATTGAGAAGGATGGAATCCTCCCCAATGCATTTTATGAAGCAAACATAACCATGATACCAAAACGAGGAAAGCATGCAACAAAAAGAGAAAACTACAGACCAATATCCCTTATGAATATAGATGCAAAAATTCTCAACAAAATTTTGCCAATCGAAGTCAGGTGCTTGTCAAGAAAATAATCCATCACAACCAAGTGGGCTTCGTACCAGGGATGCAGGGAAGGTTCAACATACGCATATTTATAAATGTAATTCATCATATAAAAAGAAGCAAAAACAAAGACCATATGATCCTCTCAATAGACGCAGAAAAAGCATTTGACAAAATTCAACACTCTTTTATGATAAGAACACTCAACAAAATGGGGATAGACAGGGCTTATGTAAAAATGATACAAGCCATATATGACAAACCCACAGCCAATATCATACTGAATGGGGAAAAATTGAAAGCATTCCCACTTAGAACTGGAACAAGGCAAGGTTGCCCACTATCTCTACTTTTATTCAACTTAGTGCTGAAGGTCCTGCTACAGCAATCAGACAAGAGAGTGGAATTAAGGGCATTGTAATGGGAGCAGAAGAGATCAAACACTCACTCTTTGCTGATGACATGATATTATACCTAGAAAACCCCAAAGATTCAACCAAGAGACTCCTTGAATTGATAAATGAATTTGGTAAAGTCTCAGGATACAACATCAATACACAGAAATCAGGGGCATTCATATACGCCAACAATAGTAAAAATGAGAACCAAATCAAAGGCTAAATTCCCTTCAAAATAGCAACAAAGAAAATATAGTACCTAGGAATATATTTAACTAAGGAGGTAAAGCACCTCTACAGGGAGAACTATGAAACACTAAAGAAGGAAATAGCAGAGGATGTAAACAGGTGGAAGAATATACCATGCTCATGGGTCGGCAGAATCAACATTGTTAAAATGTCTATACTACCCAAAGTGACCTACAGAGTCAATGCAATCCCTATCAAAATGCCATCATCATTTTTCACAGATATAGAAAAAATACTTTTACGCTTTGTATGGAACCAGAGAAGATCACGTATAGCAAAATCAATCCTCAGCAATAAAAACAAAATAGGAGGTATCAATTTGCCAGACTTCAAAATATACTACAGGGCTATAGTAATTAAAACAGCTTGGGTCTGGCACAAGAACAGGGACATTGACCAGTGGAACAGAACCGAGAACCCAGATATAAAACCATCCTCATATAGCCAACTAATCTTTGACAAAGCAGACAAAAACATACACTGGGGAAAAGAATCCTTATCCAATAAACGGTGCTTGGAAAACTGGATAGCCACATGTAGAAGACTGAAACAAGACCCACACCTTTCACCTCTCACAAAAATCAACTCATGCTGGGTAACAGACTTAAACCTTATGTGTGAAACTATTAGAATTCTAAAGGAAAACATCAGAAATACTCTTCTAGACATTAGCCTAGGCAAAGAATTGATGAAGAAGACCCCAAAGGCCATCACAGCAGCAACAAAAATAAATAAATGGGACCTGATCAAATTAAAAAGCTTCTGCACAGCCAAAGAAACTTTCAAGAGAGCAAACAGACAACCCACAGAATGGGTGAAAATTTTCGCAAGCTGCACATCTGATAAAGTGCTGATAACTAGAATTTATTTAGAACTCAGGAAAATCAACAAGAAAAAGTCAAATAACCCTATCAAAAATGGGCAAAGGACATGAACAGAAACTTCTCAAAAGAAGACAGAATAATTGCCAACAAACATAGGAAAAAATGCTCAACATCTCTAATCATCAGGGAAATGCAAATCAGAACCACAATGAGATATCATTTAACTCCAGTGAGAATGGCCTTTTCAAAAAGTCCCCCCAAAATAAATGTTTGCTTGGATGCGGAGAGATAGGAACACTTCTACACTGCTGGTGGGACTTCAAACTACTTCGACCTGTGTGGAAAGCAATATGGAGATACCTTAAAGTGATACAAATAGATCTACCATTTGATCCTTCAATTCCGCTACTGGGCATCTACCAAAAACATCAAAAGTCACTTTATGAAAAAGACACCTGCACTCGAATGTTCATAGCAGCACAATTCACAATTGCAAAGCTGTGGAAACAACCCAAGTGCCCATCAATTCATGAGTGGATTAATAAAATGTGGTTTATGTATACCATGTAGTACTATTCAGCTTTAAAAAACAATGATGATATAGCACCTCTTGTATTTTCCTGAATAGAGCTGAAACCCATTGTACTAAGTGAAGTATCTTAAGAATTGAAAAACAAGCACCACATGTACTCACCAGCAATTTGGTATTAACGGATCAACACCTCAGTGGACATATAGGAATAACATTTATCGGGTGTCATGCAGGTGGGAGGGGGAGGAGGGGAAGGGTATATACAAACACAATGAGTGAGATATGCAATATTTGGGGGATGGTCACACTTGAGGCTCTGACTCAAAGGGGGAGGGGCGACATGGGCAATATACTTAACCTTAACACTTTTACTCCCACAATATGCTAAAATAAATAAGTAAATAAATAAATCTTTTAAAAATTAATTAACTAACTAATTAATTAATTAATTAATTAAAAGGCAATTTCCTGGGATGCAGAGCAGGGTGGGGAAGGCCAATGTGGATCAGAGAGGGGCAATGGAAAATACCTGGGGCACCATGAAAACACCGTGTTTGTAAACAATTCCTTAAATGGATTTACTGACGTTACTTATCCTGGAATGGTAAGGCAAGCCCATAAATTCAGAGGGAAGTAGTATAGCAAGATCTGGCTTATTTCTCAATTCTGGAGGGACTCTACCTGTATGGAGAATGAAACAGCTAGTTTCATATCCTGTAGGAAAGTCTGGCACAAGGGGAAAGCCACATAAAGATATATTACATCTGCTCATGCTTTCTGTGGTCACCTCATTCTGTATTCTTGGTAAAATGATTAAGAACTTTTATCCTAATTGTATGTTTGTCTGTCTGTGTATATTTTTTTCTTCCTGTCAATTCACAGTATACCTGAAATACTAGGCCTTTATATTTCCCAAACACATAAATATTTTATGGTATATATATATATATATATATATATATTCATTCTTTATTAATTAATTTATTCATTCATTAATTGGAGACAAGGTCTCACTCTGTTGCCTAGGCTAGAGTCCAGTGCCCTGATCATAGCTCACCACAATTTTGAAATTTTGGGCTCAAGCAATGCTCTCCCCAGTCCCCAAAGTAGCTGGGTCTATAGGTACATGCCACCATGCCCGGCTAATTTTTTTCCTTTTAATTTTTTGTAGAGACATGGTCTTGCTACATTGCCCAGGCTGGTCTCAAATTCGTGGTCTCAAGTGATCCTCCTGCCTCAGCCTCCCAAAATGTTGGGATTACAGGTGTGAGCCACCATGCCCAGACATATACTCATCCTTTAACCATAGAAATAGGTATCACTTAAGTTTGCCAAAGCTTATACATTATAAAATATAGGTGGAGTATAATCCATTTGATTCCTATTGACGCTAGTATTAAATTTCCATAATTAATATCATTAGTAATAATACTCACCTCTAATCATTAGAGAAATGCAAATCAAAACCACAATGAGATACCACCTAACCTCAGTGAGAATGGCCTGTACCAAGAAATCCCAAAACAACAAATGCTGGCGAGGATGCGGAGAGACAGGAACACTCTTACACTGCTGGTGGGACTGCAAGTTAGTTCAACTTCTGTGGAAAAGAATTTGGAGATACCTCAAACAGCTAGAAATAGAAATACCATTCATTCGACCCAACAAAAGCATTGTTGGGCATCTACCCAAAAGAACATACGTCTCTCTATTATAAAGACATCTGCACCGGAATGTTTATCGCAGCACAATTCACTATTGCACGGTCATGGAAACAACCCAAGTGCCCGTCAGTTCATGAGTGGATAACTAAAATGTGGTATATGCTCAAAATGGAATATTACTCAATCCTAAGAAACGACAGTGAGCTAGCACCGTTTATGCCATCCTGGATTAAGCTTAAGCCCGTAATACAAAGCGAGATGACACAAGATCTGGAAAATGGGCTACACAACTACTCGCCATCAAATTGGTACTGACTGACTAAAACTATGGTGCTCGAAAAATAGTAGTGTTCAACAGGGATTTGGCGGGGGAGACCCACATCTTAAGGAAGCGGGGAGTATTGTGGGGGGGAAGGGATTACCTCTATCCCTTTTTAGGGAGAGTCAAAGATATACATTGTAACCAAAATGTCTAAAAAAAAATCTGTAATCGGGAAGTGGGCAGGTGGAAGCGGGGAAGAGGGGAAGGGTATGTACTTACACGGTGGGCGTGGTGTGCACCACCTGGAGGCTGGACACGCTAGAAGCTCTGGCATAGCGGGGTAGGGGAGGGGGGCAGGAGCAAGATATGTAACCCTAACAATATTTGTACCCCCATAATATGAAGTAATAAAAAAATAATACTCATTAATTATAATACTCATTAATAATGTTAATAAAATCATTCTAAGTATCTTTGGATAGAGAGGGAATCCTGGGTAGTGACCAGATGAGGGCAGGAGAGACAGATACAGCTGAGAATCAAAGAAACTGATAAGAATATTGAAAGTACTTGAAGTAGATTGCTGCATTTCTAGTGTTGCAGAGTAAATCCTGACATGGGTGCATTACCTTGGTATAAGGACTATTAGCAGGAAACAGATCTAGGTTTTGTGGGACCTGAAGATTGCACAATTTGAAGGACCTCTTTAAGAAAAAGAATATGATCTGGGCATGGTGGCTCATGCTTGTAATCCCAGCACTTTGGGAAGCTTAGGCAGGAAGATTGCTTGAGACCAGGAATTTGAGACCAGCCTGGACAATAGAGTAAGACCCCCATCTATACAAAAATTAATTTTAAAAAATTAGCCAGGCTTGGAGGTGTGCCCTATAATCCCAGGTACTTAGGAGGCAGAGGTGGTAGGATCACTTGAGCCCCGGAGTTTGAGGCTACAGCGAGTTATGATCATGCCCACTCCACTCTAGCCTGGATGACAGAGTGAGACTCTGCCTCTAAAATTGGATATGAAAGAAAAATGTTTTGAGAAATTGCATCAAATAAATTTTTAAAAGTTGACATCACAAACATTAGAGCATCCTGAAAGACAACACAATATTACTATATGTGAACTACCTTACATACTTCTATAATACTTATATTTTCCCCTTATATTTTGGCTGTACACTATGTTATTTCCTCTTCATATGCAACCTTTGTGTAATGTCATTTTTTATAAAAAGAATTGAAGGTAATTCAGTCTTTCCCCTAGTGGGTTTTTTTCCTCTACCTTCATACTTCCCATGCTGGGTGCTATAGTTTGTGTTCTTATTCCATTACAACCATAGCCCTGCACTGGCATAATGGTTCTGGGATCATTGGCACAGTGGGTGGCAGGAGTATCTCTGGAAGGCATTCTTACCTTTGATTGGCTAACAATATCTTAACTCTACATAGTGACTGTCTCCCACATAAATATACCTTACTAACTCTAAAGTAAAATTAAGCCCGGCTCATGTTCCCTCTAACAGAATCCTCCAAAAACACCTCTGTTCACTCCATTTTTACCTGACATGAATAAGAAGAAAATTTGTGACAGAATAAAATTTGTCATAAAAGGAGTCAGTGGTCTTAACAGATTATGGTTAAATTATCTTATTTTGCATTTCTTCAAAAATACCTTATGTGAATACATTATTTTCACCTCTTCTATGGCATTGGAAAGGAACTGTGTAAATTTTATTTGCTTCATGATAAATACAACTTTGGGTAATTGAAATAAACTTCACAGTGCCTCACCCTCCTTCCACGGAGATAAAGGAAATGGATCCAGGGTTGAGTCAGTTCTGCTGCTTCTGCCATAGAATGAATGTAGAATCTGGAATTTCAAGTTCTCTTTTTTTCCTTAGTTACCACTCAGCCTGGCATGAGCTAGGGAGTGAGGGGAATGCTTGTATTACATAATAGCTATGATAACTTTTTCTTGTATTCATTCACTCAATAGATATTTGCTGGTTGTTCATTATAGGTCAGGCACTATTTGAGATAATAGGGATAAAATGCTGAGAAAAACAGATGCAGTCTCTGTCTTTAGTGATCTTAAAGTCTAATGGAGGACAATTTAACATTCTGTCTTTAAGTAAAACAAATACATGAAAAGTCATAGAATAATTCATCTACCATCCCACCCATATCTTGGTACAAAGCAGTGGTAATCCCAGAAAAATAGTTCTCAGAAGTCCTATCTATGGCCCTTGCATCTCTGGTCTCCTCTTATTACTGAAAAATGAGGGAAAGGGGAAGCAAGAATTCCTAGGAATGGAGAATATAGAAGCTAAGAAATTAGCCCATCTCTAAGTCTTTGCTCTTTCCAGTCTTGAGCTCCACTGAACTGTGGACAACATAGAGGAGTTTTAGTCTCCTATACTCAATCAATCATCAGTGATGAGTAGTAAAAGAATAGGTACTATGTGAGGTTTCTCGTCTTTTAGACTTTCATATCATTCCTATCACAATGGCCACAAAAGCATCTGTAGGCAGTGCGAAGGCTCTCATTATTGAATGGAGAGAAAGATAAAGACTTCACTCTTTGTCCATTCTTGCCTTTCAGAAAGCTATCTAATTTCTTAGCACTTCAGGTGCATACCAGTGAAAAAAAGGTCAATTATACAAATTCCTTACTTATCTCGTTAAGACACAGAGTGCTGCAAGAATTGCAGCTGTGAATTTATAGGATTTCCAGAGGGCTTATCTATTATTGGGTGAAGTAATCAGAATTCCATGAGCCCTAAAGAAAGGGTAACCATGTCAAGTTGTACACAACTAAAAAGGAATAAATTTTTAAGATGAAATCCTTAGGCAGAAAGGGATTTTAATCAATATTCAATATTAAATCAATATTAAAATCAGTACTCTCTGGCTAAGCCATGCATACTGCTTTCATGTGTCTTTGACTGCTTGATCATTGTTTGTCTTCAGATTCTGAGTCAGTTCTGCTGCTTCAAGTTCTCATTTTTGCCCATTCACCACTCTGCCTACCATGGGCTAGAAAGTTGGGGAACTCCTTGTAGACATTCACAGGAATGTCTGTATTCTGGAAATGGTGATAGGAATTCCACTGTCATGTAAAAACTGCAATGATGTCATAAATATGCAAATTCAATCAATTGATTGAATTTGCCAAGCACATTAAGCTTCTTAAAGTCCATTAAGTTCTCTCTAGGTCAAGCCCATGTGTTCTTTCCAGTCTTGTGCTCTTAGATGCATAAAGCATGGGAAAAGATCACTGAGTTTGAGTCCTAGACCTGCAACTTTCTGAGTATGTGTCACCTTGGGCAAGTTACCTAACATCTGTGAACTTCAATTTTCCTAGCCTATGAAATAAGGGTAACAATAGTTCTTGAAGGATTGTTTTAATAATTTAAAGAAATTCTATAGTCAAAACAGCTGTAAAGCAAGTTCTCAATGAATGACAGGTATTACTAATTATGAATTTTAGCACAATAATAAGGTATTTTTTAAATCATTTGCTCTTTCCAGTGTTTAAACTTTGGGCTAAGAAACATTTTCTCATAAGATTATTATGATTTGTAAACATGAGCCAACTTCTCCATAGCAATTATTTTGCTGGGAAGTAAGCAAGGTCATAAATCAATAATGACTCATGCAACCTCAGGACTTATTGATCTTGCTGTTTGTCTTCTGTAATGTTCCTGGAAAACCCAATTATATTGGGAAGTTACCCAAACTAGTTTACCCATTATTCTATATTAGTGTTATTAGTAACAAGTTATAAAAGCATTTGATTGATTTTCTTGGTAAAACAATCCCTTTATAGTATAATAGAGATATTTATCCAATAATTTTTAGCATATTATAATACATTTTTTAAAAAGAGCAAATTGGGACAAACAGCTAGAAATTCTTTCTCTCATAACTTCTACTTTTCTGGGCACAACAGTTGAGAGTGCTAAAGGGCACTTCAGCTAAGAAAAACTCTAGGGATACATGGGTGCCATCCATCTTAAGGGCTCGCCATTGGCAGTGATTTCAAGTAGAAGTAACTTTTAATACATCTGGTGTTGTTTCCTAATACTTATTATACTCGTTGGTGGGGAAAAAATGCTCAGTAAATGTTTCTTGAATGAATGAATAAAGGAATGAATGAAAGCATAATTAAACAAAATCACAAATGCATAAATACCTACTATGATTCTTGTGAAGGTGGCTCTACCTCCCTTCCCAGTATAAATGCTTTCTTCCATTTATAGAAATGTCTGTTATAAATTTTTTTATTTCACCATATTACGGGAGTACAAATGTTTAAGTTACATATATTGCCTTTTCCCTACCTGAGTCAGAGCTTTAAGCATGTCCATCTCCCAGATGGTGCATACTGCACCCATTTGGTATGTATATACCCATCCCCTCCTCCTCCCTCCCACCTGCCTGACACTCAGTGAATGTTACTATTATATGTGCACTTCAGTGTTGATCAGTTAATACCAGTTTGATGGTGAGTACATGTGGTGCTTGTTTTTCCATTCTTGGGATACTTCACTTAGTAGAATGGGCTCCAGCTCTGTACAGGATAATACAAGAGGTGCTAGATCACCATTGTTTTTTGTGGCTAAGTAGAACTCCATGGTATATATACATATACAACATTTAATTTATCCACTCATGTATTGATGGGCACTTGGGTTGTTTCCACATCTTTGCAATTCTGAATTGTGCTGCTATAAACATTTTAATGCAGATATCTTTTTTATAGAATTTTTTTTTCCTTTGGGTAAGTGCCCAGTAATGGGATTGCTGGATCAAATGGTAGTTTTACTTGTAGCTCTTTGAGGTATCTCCATATTACTTTCCACAGAGGTTGAACTAGTTTGCAGTCCCACCAGCAGTGTATGAGTGTTCCTAACTCTCTAAATCCATGCCAACATTTATTGTTTTGGGACTTTTTCATAAAGGCTGTTCTCACTGGAGGTAAATGATAACACATTGTAGTTTTAATTTGCATTTAACTGATGATTAGAGATGTTGAGCATTTTTTCATATTTTTCTTGGCTATTACTCTATCTTCCTTTGGAAAGTTTCTGTCCAGGTCCTTTGCCCACTTTTTAATGGGATTGTTTGATTTTTTCCTTGCTGATTTTCCCGAGTTCTATATAGATTCTAGTTATCAACTCTTTATCAGATGTGTAACATGTGAATATTTTCACCCATTCTGTAGGTTGTCTGTTTGCTCTTGTGGAAGTATCTTTGGCTTTTAAGAAGCTTTTTAATTTGATCAGGTCACATTTATTTTATTTATTTTTGTTATTGCTGTGATTGCCTTTGGGGTCTTCTTAGACCCCATAAATTCTTTGCCTAGCCCAATATCCATAAGAGATTTTCCTACTTTTTTTTCTAGAATTCTTATAATTTCATGCCTTAGGTTTAAGTCTGTTATCCACCATGAGTTGATTTTTGTGAGAGGTGAGAGGTACAGATCCTGTTTCAGTCTTCTAAATGTGGCTATCCAATTTTCCCAGAACCATTTATTTAATAAGGATTCTTTCTCCCAGTGTATGTTTTTGTCTAATTTGTCAAAGATTATTAGATGGCTATATGAGGATAGCTTTATATCTAGGTTCCCAATTCTGTTCCATTGGTCTATGTCTCTGTTCTTGTGCCAGTAACATGGTGTTTAGTTACTAGAGCCTTGTACTGTAGCTTGTGTTAAGAAGGAAATCAAGCTAGAAATCAAGAGTCTTTGAACTAAATGAGAAAAGAGACACATGTTATCAAAATCAGTGCGACAAAGCTAAAGTAATTCTGAGAGAAAAATTTATGTCCATAAATGCCTTCATCCAAAAGACAGAAAGATCACAAATCAACAATCTAATGAATCATCCCAAAGAACTAGAAAATGATGAGCAAACCAACCCCATACCCAGCAGAAGAAAAGAAATAACAAAGATTAGAGCAGAACTAAGAAAAATTGATAGCAAAATAACTATACAGAAGATTAATAAAACAAAAAGTTATTTCTTTGAAAAAATAAACAAAATTCACATGCCTCTGGCTAGATTAAGAAGAAGCAGAAAAGAAAGAACCCTAATAAGCTCAATCAGTAATGAAAAAGGAGAAATTACAACCGATACCATGGAAATACAAAATGTTATCAATGAATACTGTAAAAACCTCTATGCACATAAACTGGAAAATGTGGAGGAAAAGGACAAATTCTTAGAAACACACAGCCTCCCTATACTCAGTCAGGAAGGAATAGAATTCCTGAACAGAACAACATCAAGTGCTGAAATTGAAGCAGCAATGAAAAACCTTCCTAAAAAGAAAAGTCCCAGATGAGATGCTTTCACACCTGAATTTTATGAGACCTACAAAGAACTGGTGCTCATGCTGCAGAAATTATTCCACAACATGGAGAAGGAAGGAATCCTCCCCAACACATTTTATGAAGTCAACATCACCCTGATACCAAAACCAGGAAATGATGTAACAAAAAAAGAAAACTACAGACCAATATCCCTTATGAATATAGATGCAAAAATTCTCAACAAAATCCTAGCAAACCTAATTCAGGGGCTTATCAAAAAAAAATAATCCATCATGACCAAGTGGGCTTTATCCCAGGGATTCAGGGATGGTTCAACACACGCAAATCTGTAAATGTAATTCACTACATAAATAGAACCAAAAACAAAAACCATATGATCCTCTCAATAGATGCAGAAAAAGCATTTGACAAAATTCAGCACCCTTTTATGGTAAGAATACTTAACAAAATAAATATAGACAGGACTTACCTAAAAATGATACAAGCCATATATAACAAACCCACAGCCAACATCAGTGAATGGTGAAAAATTGAAAGCATTCACACTTACAACTGGAACCAGACAAGGTTGCCCTCTATCACTGTTTTTATTCAACATGGTGCTGGAAATCCTTGTGAGAGCAATGAGACAAGAGAAGGAAATCAAGGGCATCCAAATGGGGCAGAAGAGGTCAAACAATTGCTCTTTGCTGATGATATGATCTTATATCTAGAAAACCCCAAAGATTCTGCCATGAGACTACTGAAATTGATAAACAAATTCAGCAAAGTCTCAGGTTACAAAATCGATGTGCAGAAATCAATAGCATTCCTATACTCTAACAACAGTCAAACTGAGAACCAAATCAAAGACTCAATACCCTTCACAATAGCAACAAAGAAAATAAAATGCCTAGGAATATATTTAACTAAGGAGATAAAAGACCTCTACAGGAAGAACTATGAAACAGTGGAGAAGAAAATAGCAGAGGACATAAGCCAGTTGAAAACCATACCATGCTCATGGATCGGCAGAATCAACATATTTAAAATGTCTATAGTACCTAAAGTGATCTACAGATTCAATACAATGCCTATTAAAATACCAACAGCATTTTTTACAGACCTAGAAAAAAATAATTCTACACTTCATTATGGAACCTGAGAAGACTCCATATAGCAAAAACAATCTTAAGCAAAACAAAACAAAACAAAGACAAATCGGGAGCCATCAATTTACCAAACTTCAAGTATTTATGGACATTTCTAAAGGCCCTAGATCTTTAACACTGAACTCTATTGGCAAATTCAACTAGCTTTCTCTTTTCAAATTTATTCTTTCTACTTGACCAGAATAGAAAGTTTTATACCATGAGATATAAAACTCCCTTTTGTGATAGTGAGCTTGAATTTGAACCTAATATTTGGAAGGCCAAAGGGATCTATTTATTAAAACAAAATTGGGTATGAAGGAGGTTAGTGGTTTCCCAAACTTGTCTAATATAAGAATTACCTGATATACACATTAAAAGTACAAATTCCTAGCCATTATCTGAGAATTTCCAAAGTCAATACACCAGTTGCTTCATAGGATCAGGCAGATTGGGCAAAAACTGGGACATGGGACAACTGTCACCTTACTATCAGAAGACTGATAGAGCTTGGTTGAGGTAACAATTTCCCTTAACTTCTGTTTTCTCAAACTTAATATGGGGATATCAACATCTCCCCAGACCACATCAAAGGGATTCTGTGAGAACATGAGAGATTTAATTTTCAAACCTTTGTATTTTATGCAAACTTTTCAAATCTATTCTAAAGATACTAACAAACTCATCAGGATTGCAATGCTTCCATGAGGAGACACTAATTTACACTTTGACAAATCTTTTTGGCAATCACCCAATAAAGATTACCCAAATTACTGTGGTCAATGCACACTAACTAGGAATTCCCAGTCTACCTTGTATGTTACTATTTCCCTGAAAATGAGCTACCATATTCAAGCAATTAAGAAATATTGAAACACTTATGTTCACATATAGTAGTAACATTCATCAGATGTTGATGGGTGCATTCACACCTAATGGGTGCAGTGCACGCCACTGGGGGATGCACACACTTAAAGCTCTGACTTGGGTGTAGCAAAGGTAATATATGTAACCTAAACATTTGTACACCTGTAATATGCTGAAATTTAAAAAAAAGAAATATTTAAATATAGAAAAAAGTGTGTCTTTGCTTTAAAGGAAAAGAAGAATTTAGTCTATTACCAGGTTACTATTAGGCATTAATCATTTCTATTCGGTTGATATTTTTTGGCTAGATTAATAATCTGTCTTTAGCAAATTCTCCTACAGGTATATTGAGAAGAAAATAAAAATAACTGTTGTCATTATATTAATAACTATTGTAATATTAATCCCTTTTAAAGTCAATATTGTCTGGACATTTTTGCTAGAATTAGGAATTTGCATTAATAGTGCAAGAATTCTTAAAAATGAAGGGGATAAATGTAATATTAATCTAGCCAAGAAAATATACTTGGCCCCCTCATGGTTATTGCCTAATAAGAAACAACCACTAAGATTTTCCCTTTATTTTAACAATAAAAATTGTAATTAATAAAAATATTATGATCATATAATAAATATAATAAAAGCTCTGAGCTAAGTGTTTTACATGCTTTATTTCTTTTGCCTCATGACAACCTCTGGGGCAAGTATGATTATCATTGCCATTTTATAAATGATGACACTGAGACAAAAAAGTTATAATTTGCCAGAGGTCTTGCAGCTAAATGGCAGAGTCAGGATATGTATTCATCTCCATTCAACTCCAGAAGCCAAATTCCTAATTACCATCATTTGTTGATTCTTAACCAAAACAAATAGAAATTTAATAGTTCATATTTCTGGTTTTTAAGGTAATGTATCTTCATTTATTTATACTTCCTGCCTGATTTTCTTTAGAACCTCAAGAAACTGATAAAAGTACAACCGACAATTGCTTTACCCTAAAACTTTTCCTAATTTAAAATGTGCTTTCTAACTCCTATTACTAGCATGTGTGTATGTATGTATATATGTATATTTATATATGTGCATGTATACATATAAATATATATTCATAAAGATATTAAAAACAAAAAATCTTATTGTGGCATCTGTTATCTTCATTCAATAGCCTTTCTTCTGGGTCCTTTCAGTTTCAATATCTGTCCTAGGAGCTGCTAAGCACTAGTAGGTAGTGGATGATCCCGGGTTTACACTCAAATTTGACTTAACAACCTTCTCAATAGATTACAAGATGACTATTTATCAGGGTTTAAATTTCAGTGTTGACATATGTCAGATTTTCTGAAAGCAGAGCCAAGATGGAATTTGTCATGAGAGATGCTTATTAGAGAGAAGGAGTAAGCAGGATTAAGCAGAAGGAGAGGCTGAACAGTAAAGCAGACCTGACAAAGCCTTGGTGGACTCCATAGAGAGCTGTGGAGCCCATAGGGCCCATCAGGGTCGCCAGATTTAGCAAATAAAATACAGGGCACCCAATTAAATCAAACAACAAATAACTTTTTCTATGAGTATGTCTCATGCAATATTCATCCCATGTAATATTTTGTCTGATAACACTACTACCATTGGATCAAAATGTCTGGGTCTTCATATCCCAATTTTTATCAGTCATTGTGGGCCATTCCAGGAAGGATAGGACCTTGAGAGGAGAGGCAGACTTCGAAGGAGCTGAGAGCTGAGCAAGAAACCCTTCCATGAAGGGAGATCTGGGAGACATATATCCGTGTTTACCACAAATTCATAGCCAGGGGAAGTTTCGAGGCAACTGTAAGCTCCAGAACAAGGGTTTTAATGAAGGGACCCTAGCAAATCCAAATTTTGCTACTTAGTGGTGGGCTTGCATTGCTAAAGGAATAGCCTAACAAGAAAGCACTTTTCAGTCAAGTGTGTAAGCAGTGAAACTGAACACATGTCCATGGAAGACATATGGCAGCTGAAAAGTTTGGAGCAGGATCAGCTTTATGGATGTGACCAGAGCAGTCATAAAGGGCCTCAGACTTAAAAGGGCCCTGAACTTGGTTTAATATTCTACTGTCTCTGTCTGGAAGTTCTTGGTAATTTTCTCTTTTATTTTGTTAGTGAAGTCTGAATGGACAGTGGAGAATGCCTATGAGCAGAGGAAATGCATGCACAATATGTGTGTCTGCTGTTCCTGTGTCCCTGTTCACATATAGCATTCTTGATACCCCACAAGCATAGAATTCTGATAGGCCTACTATCCGTGAGAGTTCAGTGAGACTCAAATTGAATTCAAGCACGCTACCTCTATGACTGATAAGCTGGGGCAGTGACAGCCTCAAGAGGCCATGTTTTCACTTTGAATTAGAGCTTTCTTTGAATGCAGAAGAAAGTCACTGACATTCTAAAAATACAAATGACCAAGGAAATCTACCATATTCTTTCTTCTTCATGCTATGTCCTGGTATTATTCAACCAATTATGCTGAACCTGATGACAAACAAGGAAAGGGAGTGATGGATAAGCCATAGGGTTTTTGTTTTTCCTTTTCTCTCAGACTTTATTAACTCATCAGTAAGCTGAGGGTAAAGAGTGTTGGTAGAATGTGTATACATCAAGAAGTGAAATAAAAACAGTTGAGTTAGTTTTTTCAGCATTTTCACTGTTCTCGTAAGAGAGAAATACATATGCATCTCTGAGCTATGAAATACAAATTGGGTGATTTTGGTGATTCCACATATGAGTTAAATGCTCTTATATTTGTGTTTAAAATTAGCATTGCATAATATAAAAGTGAACAGCAAAAATCATGAAATAGTTTAAAATTTTAATTTTTCTTTGCTTAGAATGACATTAAGTAGCTGACTTAGAAGACATGAAAAATCAACAAAGAAACTGCAGCAGAAAGGAAAAGGCTTTATCTTTCAGTATCTTTATAGACACTTTTTGAACAGGGACCCTATATTTCCATTTTGCACTGGGGCTCAAAATTTATGCAGCTGGCCTTAGGTCAGAGGAATGGGATTAGCAAGTATAAATGGAGTAGAGTGGGATAAGGACCCTGAAAAACTGCTTTAGGAGAGAATACTGATTTCTGGGACCATGATTGTGGATGAGTGCACTTGCACTACTTTTGTAATGATTTCAAAATATTAAGGGGGAACAAATGTTTCTGTTACATGGATAGCTTTTATAATGCTTAAGTCAGGGCTATTAGTGTGCCTGCCACCCAAATAGTGTTCATTGTACCTGATAAGTAAAGTAGGTTTTTACTCCTCTGCACTACTTTTAAAAATTTGTTCTTTATATCTTGTGACCTAATTTCTGAGCATCAGTTTTCCCTTCTCATTTTGTTTCTTATTTAACAAATATCTATTGTCTTTTGTGGTTATAGTAATGAGATAGGAAATAAAAGGGCCAAAGTAGGATTGGACCACAGAGAAAACAAATATCAGCTACTGTCAAAGATCTTGCATTCAAATAATGTGCTTTTCTAATCATTTCTAGATTCTAATGTGTGCCTACATCACAGTATTTATGTGCGTATACATATGCAAAGACACACACCTGCCATTTTTCCTTCCTATTTTTTCAACCATATTTTGTTCCCTTTCCTCTTTTGTATCCTTGATCATTGCTAGAATGGTGATGGCGATGGTGATGATGGTAATGGGGATGATAATGATAATAATTAACATCATTCTAAGCACTTTACACATATTCAGTTAATACTCACAGTAGTCCTGTGAGACACATACCATTTTTATCTCCATAATAGAAATGAAGAAATGAAGCACAGAGAGGTTAAGGAATGTGTGCTCCAAATCAAACATCTAGAAAGCAGATGAGCCAGGATTTGAACCAAGACTGTCTCTACTAGGCTACACTATCAAATTTCCTCAAAGTTTTAGGCAATAGTGACCTTCAGCAGAGGTCTTCAAATTTACATATGTGTGCTGTGGCAGAGGGGAAGTACTAAAAATTCCAGGGAAATGTTAGGGAATGAATTTCCAGATCTTCAGCTTCACTGAGCTCTTTTTCCTAAAAATGGTCTGCCAAGAATAAACCTGGAATTGAGGCTGGTGCCCTTTCCCACCTGCCCTTTTGCAATAGCTCTTCTCCTTTTTTTAGAGAAGAAAGGCCCTCATGTTGAATCTTACTATGGTTCATTGCCCTGGGGCATAATACCCTCTGAGTGCCAATTTAAAGTATTGGTAATAGTCTTAAGAAAGTAAATGACATTTAAGACTGTGTAACAATATCTTTTATAACACAGGAATTTCTAATTATTTGTTATTAATAAAATTAAAGGAGGATTTAAACAGATTACCAGCTGATAGAGTATTAAAGTAATTTTTGATGATAGAATACCATGTGATTTTTTCATATAAATTAGGAGTTCTAAGAATTGGATGACAGTTTTATGACAAAGTTTCTTCCATTCCCATCCTTTAAGTGATGAGTTTTCTCAGCATTTATATTTATAGAAACAGAACAGAGAAAGTGAATTTATGTCAAATCTTGTTTCTTTCTAAGGATAAGTACCATTCATTCATGGATACATAAACTAATTGTATTCAAACAATGCCATCCATTTCATTAAGAAGTGCATTTCCATTAAGATCATACAATTTTATGTTTAAAATTATTTATCAAAATCTGTAATATATTTGTTTTATCTGATCCTTTTTCTCTAATAATAATTATAAGGATAATTCAATCCTAAGTTGTCCGATCAAAGGAAATTTTTAAAAATTAGATTTCAATTTAACTATGTATATTTATTGCATAGAAAGAATAGGTTGATTAGTAAAAGATTTTGAAAGACAAAATAGAAATTTAGTAGAAAATTTCTGACAAAGACAAATTTGTTCATATAATTTTTTAAAAAATACATGATGATGAGTAGCACTATAGTAACAGATTCTATTGGATACCTTTAAGAGTGATGTAACAGTTTGTTTAAAAATGTCAAAACTTAAAATATATCCTTTGTACTTGTTTAACATTATAATGCAATAACTTAAATGTCCACCAAAAAAATTGTGAGGGGTATTTAGTTTAATACAACTTTTTGTAGTTATACTAATATAAAAGTTTGAAGACCTTATGACCTGAAGGAATTGTCTTGTAACCTAAGTATATTGTTCAATTCATCTCCATTAGATATTCTTTCAGCTCTTTTTAATGCCTAGAGCATCCTTTGAAGTTGATGAAAGCCTTGTGCCAAGAAGGAAGAAAGTATTAGAGAAAGGGACAATACAAACCCATCAATTGTAGTGTCTCCAGAGGGACTGTTTAAATGAGTAATCAATTTTATTCTTCTCTTCATCATGTTCAGGGAACTTTCAGTCTGCTTACTTATTCAATTTCAAAATTGCATCTCTCATAATTGCTTTTGGACCTACATACAGAACTGATAGGTAAAAAAAAAATGTATTTACCTTACAGCTTCAAATTGGGATAGCACTAGAGAAAAGAGAAAGGAGAGTAAGATTTTATAAGTGAGAAAATGAAACAGGACAATTGCTTTCACCTTGGAAGTGGAAAGTAAGATGACTGGCAGAGGTGTAACCAAGATATAGAGAATGAGGAACCAAATTCCTTCCGACTAGCTGTGTGTGTCTGAAGTTAGTTATTTAACCTCTCTGAGACTTAGTTTCCTCAAATAGGAAAAAAGCAAAGTAATACCTGTCTTAGAGGATTCTGTCAGGTATGAATAAGATTAAGTGTGAAGAGCTTGGCAAAATGTCCAATATAAAAAAAATGTTAGAAATCTTTGAAGCCGTTTAAGAAAATAAAGAAAGAAATTTCTTGACAAAAATAAGGCCAGGAGATTCATTTAATATAACAGAGTTTATCTCTTCTAAGTAGTACCATTTAAAGTCCATATGATTATTTCAGAGATATTGTCATTGTTAAGACATTTCAGCAATTACTCTTTTGGAATTGTCCTCAAAGTACAGATGTTTAGAATATCATGGTTTTTTTAAGCAGTCTTCTAAGAAAAGTTTTATTTTCTGATAATTATAGATTTACATGCAGTTATAAGAAATAATTCAGAGACATCCTGTGTATCCTCTCCCCTAACAGCAACATATTACAAAACTATAGTACAATAGCACAACCAAAATATTGACAGTGATATAATCCACTGATCTAATTCATATATCCTCAGTATTACTTGTATTCATGTGTGCATATGTGCATGTGTAAGAAAATGTTTATTTTTGCAAAGAAAATATAGATGAAACCTTTCAAAAATTTTAATTATCAGATCCCTTCCTACTTAATGAGAATCTGGATCAGGACTTGACAACACCTAACAAAAGAAAACAGATGAAAATCCATAGAATCTTCAATACTTGGTAAAATGTTGTTATCCCCTGAGGTTGGAAAAATCTCAATAAAGTACAAACAGCACAATCTGGAAAGGGAAAGTCTGATAAAATGGAGTATATCAAAATTAAAACTTTCTGCGAAAGAAAATACACCATTAATAAAGTTTAAATACAAGACAGGCTGGAGTAAAAATATTTTCTACAGACATAAAAGACAAATCTTTAGTATCAAGAACGTAGAAAGATTCAAGGAATGAACATGAACAAAAAAACACTATAGAGAAAATGAAGATTGAATGCTAACAATTCATAAAAACAGGAGTATAAATGGAAGTATAAGTGAAAAATGCTCAAGCAAGGAAATGAAAGTTAAAATAACAAAATACTACCTTTTGTTCTTTAGATTTGCAAATATATGAAAGTTGATAAATATGACAAGGAAACCACAGACCAATATTTATTATGAATATAAATGCAAAAATCCTCAATAAAATAATACAAATTGAATTCAATAGCACATCAAAAAATAATTCACAATGACCAAGTGGGCTTCATGCCACAGATACAAGGATGGTTGAACATATGTAAATCAATAAATGTGAGTCACCACATAATCAGAAGCAAAAACAAAGATCAAATGATCATCTCAATAGATGCAGAAAAAGCATTTGACAAAATTCAACACCCTTTCATGATAAAAAATCCTCAATGAACTTGGCATAGAAGGAACATATCTCAAAATTATAAAAGCCACATATGACTATCCCACAGCCAGAATCATACTGAATGTGGAAAAGTTGAAAGCATTCCCATTAAGAACTGGGGGCAGGTATATACATACATAATGAGTGAGATGTGAACCATCTGGGGAATGGTCACTCTTGAAGCTCAGACTTGTTGGGGGAGGGGGGCAAGGGCATTATTTGAAACCTTAAAGTTTGTACCCCCATAATATGCTGAAATAAAAAAATAAAAAATAAAATTCAACACACACACACACACAAAAGAACTGGAACAAGACAAGGATGCTCACTGTCACCACTTCTATTCAACATAGTGCTAGAAGTGCTAGCCAAAGCAGTCAAGCAAGAGAAAGAAATTAAGGATCTCTAAATCAGGAAAGAAGAGGTCAAACTGTTGCTTCTTGTTGATAATATGATCTTATGTCTAGACAGCCCCAAAGATTTCACCAAGAGACTCCTGGAATTGACAAATAAATTCAGCAAAGTTTCAGATTACAAAATCAATGTATACAAATCAGTAGCATTCCTATACTCCAATAACAGTCAAGCTTACAGTCAGATCAAAGTCTCAATAACATTCACAATAGCTACAAAGAAAATAAAATACCTAGCAATATACTTAAACAAGGATATGAAAGACCTCTATAGATAGAACTACAAAACACTGAGGAAAGAAATCACTGATGATACAGAAAAGTGGAAAAACATATCATGGTCATGAATCAGTAGAATTGACATTGTTAAAATGTCCATACTTCCCAAAATGATTTATAGATTAAATGCAATCCAAATCAAAATACCAACATCATATTTTACAGATCTAGAAAAAATAATTCTACATTTCATTTGGAACCAGAATAGAGCCCAAATAGCCAAAGCAATCTTAAGCAAAAGGAACAAATCTAGAGTCATCATATTACCAGAGTTCAAACTATGCTACAAGGCTATAGTAACAACATTGGATTGGCACAAAAATAGAGACACAGACAAATGGAACAGAACAAAAAAACCCAGACATAATACCATCTGCATACAGTCAACTGATCTTTGACAAAGCAGAGAGAAATGTACACTGGGGAAAAGAAGCCCTATTCAATAAATGGTGCTGGGTCAACTGGATAGCCACATGTAGAAGAATGAAACAGGATCCGTATCTCTCACCATTCAAAATTAATTCAAGAAGCATAATAGACTTAAATGTAAGGCATAAACCCCACAAGAATACTGAAGAAAATGTTGTAAAAATCATTCAAGATATTGGCGTACACAAATAAGTTATGAAGAAAACCCAATAGCAATCACAGCAACAACAAAAATAAATAAATGGGACTTGATTAAATTAAAAAGCTTCTGCACAGCCAAAGAAATAATCCATAAAGCAAATAGACAACCTACAGAACTGGAGAAAATATTCACAAACTGTGCATCTGATAAACGGCTGATAACCAGAATCTACAGAGAACTCAAGCAAATCATAAAGAAAAAATCAAACAACTCCATTAAAAAGTGGGCAAAACATAACGACTGCGAGGCGCACCAACTGGGGGATGGACACGCTTGAAGCTCTAACTTGAGGGGGCACGGGGGCACTGGGCAAGGGTAATATACATACCTTAACATTTGTGCCCCATAATATGCTGGAAAAAATTTAAAAAAAGGAAAAAAACATAAAAAGTGGGCAAAAGACATGAACAGGAGCTTCTTGAAAGAATATAGACAAATGGCCAATAAACACATGAAAAAATACTCAATGTCATTAATCATCAGGGAAATGCAAATTAAAACCACAAGGAAATATTACCTTACCCCAATTAGAATGGCTTTCATTAAAAAGTCCAAACACAAAATATGATGCTTTTGATGCAGAGAGAAACGAATGCGTATACTCTGTTGGTGGGACTGCAAAATAGTACACCTTCTATGGAAAACAATATGGAGATTCCTCAAAGAACTAAAATTAGATCTATTATTTAATCCAACAATCCCACTACTGGATATTTACCTAAAGGAAAATAAGTCATTTTTTCAAAAATATATCTGCACTCAAATATTTATTGCAGCACAATTCACAATTGCAAAGATGTGGAATCATCCCAAATGCCCATGGATTCATCAGTGGATTAACAAAATGTGGTATATGTATATCATGGAATACGACTCAGCCATAAAAAAGGATGAATTAATTCCTTTTGCGACAATATGGATAGAACTGGAGGCCATTATCCTAAGTGAAGTAGCTAAAAAATAGAAAAACAAACACCACATATATTCTCTATTAAATCGCAACTGATGAGCACACATGTGCATAGGGAGAAGTATATCCCAATGGAAATCAACTGGGGAGAGGAGACAGAGGCGATGGGCAAAAACCTACCTTATAGGTAAAATGAACACTATATGGATGATGGGTACACTTATAACCCTGACTCAAGCATTACAAAAAAAATCCTTGTAACTAAAAATATTTGGACCCTTGCAATACTTTGAAATAAAAAAATAAAATATATTAAAAGGAAATGGATAAAAATAACAATAACATCTATTAGTTGAGTGCTATGTGTGAATTATTACATTTAGTCCTCAATACTAAGCTATGAGGCAGGTAATGTCAGTATAAATTTTATCAACTGCTCTGGAAGACAATTTGTTAGTATCTATTAAAACTTAAAATGTGCATATCCATGACTCAGCAATTTCATTTCTTAGAATCCATCCTGGAGATGTAGTTGCTCATGAGCACAAAGAAGCATATACAAGAATGTTTACTGTAGCAGAGTCTGTAATACTGAAAAATTGGAAATGAACTAAATGTCCAATAATAAGAGAATGGTTAATTGTCTGTTCATATAGTAGTTCAAATGAATGAAGGTAGCTATAGAAATTTACTTGGATTGATATCCAAAATATATTTTTGAGTAGAAAAAGCAAGTTATAGAGCAATACCATTTATGTTAAACATATACATCAGCACTCATACTTTTTATTATATAGTATATACATAAGTATAAGTATATATATAAATAATATGTATTAGTCTTAATTAAACTTAATCTTCATTAAGAAGAATTTAAAGCTCAGATAGTCTAAGCAACTTTCCATTTTATATTTTTTGAGACATGTCAAAGCATTGTATTACTTGTTTTCTACCTGCAACAGCAAAAGGATGAATCTCAGTCCTGCTACTAAATGGCTGTATTGTTTTTGATAAATCAATTAGCCTTTCTGATCTTTATTATTGTAATTGAAAAATGGTAATAATAATAACCATCTATCCTATACGGTTGTTTTCAGGATAAAAAGAAATACCATATATAAAGATCTTAGCACTATACTTGGCATGAAGAAAGCCTTCAAAATATAGTAGCTATTTTTCCTAATAACATTGATGAAGATAAAGGAAAACAGCACTGGTGATTAACTCTGGGGGTATTTAGAGAAAGGTTTATTGGAAAATAATCTTAGGTGAGCTTTTTTGCTAAGGATAAGAAGGGTGTTCTAGGCTGTGGAAATAATATGTTGGAATGCAACCTAGGATGAAACACAAAAGAAAATTTAATGAGCTACTTGTAGTTGAGTAAAGGAGTGCAGGAAGAAAGAGTTTGAGTAAGACCGTCAAAGAACTTGGTTGTCATATATTTAAGCTTAATTCTATTAATGAAGACATGATATTGAAGGACTTCAACAATCTTGATTAACCCAAAATGGCAGAGTTGAACGTGGATTGTAGGGGGAAACTAGAAGGCTGTTTTTAGGTAGTGGCAATAGGAAGGAAGAAGCCAAGTAGAGTTCAAACCAGCAATTAAATACAATGCACTTGCTACAAGATCCAGTGACTTATGTGTCATAAAACAGAGTAAGGAGAACCAGGGGAGGTAGGAAAGAATGAGAAAAACAGCCTAAGAATTATATGGACTATAATTCCTGCCAAAAATATTAAGATTTTTGCTGGCAATAGTCATATGTATTTTAAAGAACTTAAGAGGAAAAAAATAGTCTTTTATATTTACCCAGATATTTACCCTATCATTTCATTTCTGAAGATCCAAGTTTCTCTCTGCTATCACTTCCCATTCAACCTGAAGAATGTCCTTTAGCATTTCTTGTAGGGCAGGTCTGCTTGTGACAAATTCTTTTAGTTGTCCTTCATCTCAGAATGTCTTTATTTTGAGATGGTATTTTTTTCTGAATATAGGTATTTTTTTCTGAATATAGAAATTTGGATCCACAATTCTTTTCTCTCAGCATATTAATGATGTTACTCTGCTGTAGGCTGGCCTCCATGGTTTTTCATGAGAAAATTTGAAGTCATTTAAATCTTTGTTCCCCTATACATCATTTTTCTCTAGCGACTTTCAAGAATTTTTCTTTCCTTTGGTTTCAGCAGTTTGATGATGGTGTATTTAGGCATATTCCTATTTGAATTTGGCCTGTTTGGGGTCCAATGAGCACACACGTGCATTTTAAATCTATAAATCTATGTGTTTTACTAAATTTGGGGAAATTTCTCTCGTTATTTTATCATAAGATTTTGTATACCAATTATATTATGCCTTCATTCTGTAATTCTCAATGACACATAGATCATGTCTTTAGTATTATCTCACAAATCCCCAAAGCTCTGTTCAGTTTTCATTACTTCTTCCTCTATTCCTTAGATTGTATACTTTCTATTGATCTATCTTCAAGTTCACTGACTCTTCCCTGTCATCTCTATTATACTATTAAACCCATACCATGATTTTAGAATTTCAGACATTACAGTTTTCAGTTCTGGAAGGGCTGATGTTAGCTTATATTACTCCATTGAGAACTTTTTATTTCTACATATTTAAAGTGTGTTTACTTTTACTTCATGAAACATAGTTAAAATAGTTGCTTGGAAGATTTTTCCCCCCAATTTTTAGGTCATCTGCATATTGGCATCTGATTCCCTTAAGAACTGATCACACTTTCTATGGTTCTTTCTATGTTGAGTAATTCTAGATTGTATAATGGACATATGTTCTGACATACAGTCTGTGGACCCTGTTATAATGGACTAAAGATTTTTTATTTTATTTTTGTTTGTGTTGTAGGCTATTAACCCAGTTAGGTTCAAACTGCAATTTCTGTCTTACTTGCTGTAGGTGGTGGTTGTGATCTCAGTTCAGTTTTCTAGGTCTTTACTATGCTGGTTTGCTTTCATTCCACACAAGCATAGCCCCAGGAGTAAGTCTAAGATTGTGTGGGTTCATACACACAGTTAGGGAATTCCTTTCTTTGCCTCTCTTCTCTCTAGGGTTCCCCTTACAATCTATGGTCCACATGCTTCTTTTTTCTGATTTCTCTGACCAGTAAGATGTGGTTTCTATTGAAACAGTCTACACTATTGTACAGTTATAAAAACTGAGACCACACTTAGGGCAATTCCATATGGGAAAAGATACTTTAAAAACTCAGAAATGCAACGCCCTGTGGGTCATTTCTCTAATTTTTTTACTTCCCTCTACAATCTGCCTACTATTATTTACTCTTTGGAGTGACAAGATAGTTGGTTTCTTGTGTATATTTTGTCCAGTTTTTAGTTGTAATCAGCAGGAGAGATGGTCTATTACTGGGACTAGCCTTCCATATCAAAACAGAACCTGGTTTGTCTTTTTTTATCCTACTCCTGTTAAAGTATTTGTCAAACTGTCCCATAATATGATAGTTGCTAATTGTTAACTGTGTTGGCTTTCTTTACTACCAAAAGTTTTCTTCATGTGCTTCGTAAAATCATTTTAAGAGAGTATTTTCATTTGTTAACTGTCTTTCTTTTTCTCTCTCATTTCCTTAATGCAATCTATAACTGAACATCTATGAACTATACAATCAACATTCGTGTTAGTATAGTACTACGGCTATTATTAATACTATTAATAATAGTAATAATAGCCAACATTTATACATCTTTTACTACCTGCCAGGTTCTAGTTCAAATGTTTTACATTCAATTTTTTAAAATTTTAGAATAGCATTTTATATACCTGCAAAATATCATGCTGGGATTTTGATAGAAATTATATTAAATCTATAGATCATTTGGGGAGAACTAGCACCTTTACTATGTTCAGTGAACACAGTATGTCTCACCATTTACTTAGATCATCTTTGATTTCTTTCAATGGAATTTTGCAGTTTTCAGCATATGAGTCCTGTACATTTTTTGTTAGATTTATACCTGAGTATTTCATTTTTCGAGTAATTGTAAATGACATTATATTTTATATCTTGGTTTCCATATGTTAATTGCTAGCACATAGAAATACAATTTATTTTTATATGTTTCTCTTGTTATCTGTGCCCTTGCTGAGCTCAATTATTAGTTGTAGGAGGTTTTGTTTGCTTGTTATATTCTTTTGGATCTTCAATATAGAGCATCATGTCATCTGCAAATAGGAATGGTTTTATTTCTTTCTTTCTAATTTGCATGCCTTTTCTTTCCTTTTTCTGTTGATTGTGTGGGCTAGGACTTGCAGTACTATGTTAAATAAGATTGGTGTAAGCGGATATACTTGCTTAGTTCCAGATCTTAGACAGAAACCATTTAATCCTTGATTGTTAAGATGATGTTAGCTGTAGGGTTTTTATAGGTGATCTTTATCAAGTTTAGGAAGTTCCCCTTTATTTCTAGTTTGCTTAGAGCTTTTTAAATCATAAATAACTGTTAAATATTGTCAAATCGTTTTCTGCCTCAATTTATATGATCATGTGATTTTTCTTTTTTTCATTATTTATTTATCTTTCAGCATATTATGGGTATACAAATGTTTAGGTTACATATATTGCCTTTGTCCCACCTAGGTCAGAGCTTCAAGCATGTCCATCCCCCAGGCAGTGTGCATCACACTCATTAGGTGTGAATATACCCATTCCCTCCTCCTCCCTTCCACCTGCCCAACACCTGATGAATGTTACTACTATATGTGCACTTCAGTGATGATCAATTAATACTAGTTTGCTGGTGAGTACATGTGGTGCTTGTTTTTCCATTCTTGGGAAACTTCACGTAGTAGAATGGGTTCCAGCTCTATCCAGGATAATACAAGTGGTGCTAGATCATCATTGTTTTTTGTGGCTGAGTAGAACTCCATGGTATACATATACCACATTTTATTAATTCACTCATGTATTGATGGGCATTTGGGTTGTTTCCACATCTTTGCAATTATGAATTGTGCTGCCATAAACATTCTAGTGCAGATATCTTTTTTATAGAATGTCTTTTTTTCCTTTGGGTAGATGCACTGTAATGGGAATGCTGGATCAAATGGTAGTTCTACTTGTAGCTCTTTGAGGTATCCCCATATTACTTTCCACAGAGGTTGTACTAGTTTGCAGTCCCACCAGCAGTGTAGGAGTGTTCATATCTCTCTGCATCCACACCAACATTCGTTGTTTGGGGACTTTTTAATGAAAGCCATTCTCACTATAGTTAAGTGATATCTCATTGTGTTTTTGATTTGCATTGCCCTGATGATTAACGATGTTAAGTATTTTTTCATATGTTTCTTAGCCATCCATCTGTCTTCTTTTGAAAAGTTTCTGTTCATGTCCTTTGCCCACTTTTTAATGGGGTTGTTTGTTTTTCTCTTGTTGATTTTCCTGAGTTCTATATAGATTCTAGTTATCAACCCTTTATCGGATGTGTAGCATGCAAATATTTTCTCCCATTTTGTAGGTTGTCTGTTTGCTCTTGTGATAGTTTCCTTGGCTGGGCAGAAGTTTTTAAATTCGATTAGGTCCCATTTATTTATTTTTGTTGTTGCTGTGATTTCCTTTGGGGTCTTCTTCATAAATCTTTGCCTAGGCCAATGTCCATAAGAGTTTTTTCAATATTTTCTTCTAGAATTCTTATAGTTTCACACCTTAGGTTTAAGATCATGTGATTTTTCTACCCAATGTTAAAGATAATGATACATGAATATTAAAATTTGGTGAAGATAAATTGGAGCAAATTATGTGTTTGACAGAAACAATTGAGTTTCTTTATTGTAGGGCATTTAAAATTTAATGTTTTCATTTTATTTTGGGGGGAGTAAATTGATTTTTGTGGCTTTTTTGCAACATATCTACTGTATAAAACCAGATATATCTATTCATTATTAATAACTACATTTTCTAGAATTTTCTAAAAGATATGACTTGACAAAAATTTTGGACTAATTCTGGATGTGAAAAACCATCCTAGATATATAATCAGGAGATCAAAATTTTAAATGTCCTGAATATTCAAATAAATTATGGATTTGTTAGAATAGAATATTTGAAATCAAACCACCCCAGAAATATTCATGGCTTATGGGCACATCTTTGTCAGGACCCACAAAAAACAAATGACAGTTAGGAGAGCTCTTATCCTCACTGCCTTCTTATCAAGCTCTGTCTACTCTTGGGGAATATTAGGTTACCTAATGGAAATGGTTTTACTACTTCCCCTGCAGTCCGTATTCCAACCACATTTTTTTAACACCCACTTTAAAATCAGTTCCACCAATACAGTGTTAAAACTGAGGGACGTGTGTGTGTGTGTGTGTGTGTGTGTGTGTGCTTCTGTACCTTTTTAAATTGCCAAGACTGCATCTGCTGATGAACACTTTTAGGCAATGAATATTTCCACAGAACTTCATTTCTCTGAGATTTAATAATGCTCCTTTATGATTAATTTTATTGGCCTTTTAATGTAGTTTGAAATCAGACCATATAAAATTTGTCCCTCAGTTTTCTAATGTGATAATAAATGTTTTCACTTTTTTTTTTTTTTGCTTCTGTCTCTTTTTTTTAAGGTTGAGTGAGTTTCTGCTTCTAAGCTTAGGGTGATACATAACCCATGTCCACAAAGTAGGGCATAGAAAGTAATGTCACTACTATTTTATGTCTTATAATTCACCTGAAATTTACAACATATGGATATTTTGTCTTTCTAGTGTAAATAGAGAGCATATCTCTAGACCAGTGGTTTTCAAACTTGAGCATATGTCAGAGTTACCTGGAGGACTTGTTAACACATGGAGCACTGGGCCCCATCTCCAGAGTTTCTGACTCTTTATGTCTGGGGTAGAGCTGAGAATTTGCATTTCTAACAAGTTCCAAGTGATGCTGAGACTACTTCTCCAGGGACCATAGTTTGAGAACTACTGAACTACTGTTCTAGGAAGAGGGGAAATAGGTTTAATCCTGGTTTAGGTACAAATTATTTATGTGAATTAAGCAAGTCATAAATATTCTATTCCACAGTTTCTTCATCTGATAATTAAGATCAATGATACCAGTCCAACCTACTTTGTGGACTTCTTGGAGGAGCCAGTGGAATAATGCATATGAAAGTGCTTTTGAAAATTAAAAGAAACAAATACTTTTGTGAAATTGTTAAATGTTTTCAGAGGTCCTGAGAAGGTAGAATGATAATGTAAGAAATCTTCACTCAAGCATACCATAGCTCACAAAGAACATTTGTAATTTTATTTTCTTCATATTTTTACCTCTCTTTCTACTTTTATAGCACATTAATGATTGTCTTTTGGTTATTATCAAGCAGCAGATAAGTGGTTGGCAAATCAATAAACTCTTTGGCCTTGAGTCTCTGGTTTTATTTTTTCCCACCCATGGTCTCTGGGTAGCCTTCTTTTTTTTTTTTCCAATGCTTATTGTGGAAATATTTCACAGGGAATGGGATGACACTAAGCCTCAGGATATTGCTTCTTTTTCCTACACAAACACCCTTATCACTAGGGTACAATCCTGCCTTAGTTGATGACATATTAGTTCAGGTGTCCTCAAACTATGGCCCTTATCTGGCCCATCGAGTGCACCGCTGCCTGTCCTGCTTAGCAGCTGACTTCTCCAGGGCCCACAGTGCGCATGTGTGGAATGTTTGCTGCACTCTCCACCGGCCCTCCAACGGTCCGAGAGACAATGAACTGGCCCCCTGTTTAAAAAGTTTGAGGACCCCCATAATAGTTGATATAAATAAAGGTGTTCCTTTTAGGCCCTTTCAGCTATTCAGGTTCACTATCTATAAATCAGTGAAAGATGCAATTTGAACTTGATTCCTTAGAAAGATACAAAGACAGAGAGGATGGGTTGCACTTTAACACTAAATATTAAAGGACAAGCTTGCTGTCAAAACCAGGCCACTAGCTTCATTTGATCTATTGGTTTTAAGCTGAAGGAAGGCTTGGAAAAAGAGTGATCATGTTGTGCCAACAGCTAACAAGGAAATATTTTCATCATTTTTATTTGTACCAAATATAATCATGGGGTGGTGTTTTTTGGTATAGCAGGCATTGCTTTCATTTGAATGCTAATTACATTTTCAATGTATGAATTAATTATAACTTCTATTGACTATGTTGATACTGTTCAGAAAAATTATCTCTCAGATCAGATGAAAAGTTTTGCCTGTGTATGGAAGGCTCAAGTGACTTGTTCTGCATATGACATTAATATTCCTTGGTGTAAGCTTCATAAAACATTAAAACCAAATTAAGTACATCCCTACTGATTTATTTATTTAAAGCCATGGGAGTGGAGGTCCCCTTTCTTTCTGTATATGTAGATAAAGATATATGTCTGCCCCACTCTCCCTGCCTATTTGGAGCATATTTAAAGATTTCATCAAATATACCTAAAAACGATTGTCTTCAAAATTACAGCAAGTTTTATTAAACCCTGATGTGTTTAGGCAAAAGCAGTAATTTGTGTGATCATACTTTGTCTAAAGCTGTTTTGAACATTCCCTGTGCCAGAGAGAGAGGTCCTCCCAAATTAGCAATAAATGCTAAGAGTAAATGAGAATTAACACTTTCTGCACAGATCTTGTTCAAAAAGCTAGAGTATTTTTAAGTGCTTCATTGCTCCTTCTTGATTACTTGCTTTGGGACTGAAATACAGTATAGAGCAGCTTATGGTGTAGGGAATTAAAATGTAAAGAAGTCCATGATGATAATTAACCCTGATTCATTGAGTCATGTTTCTGGAAGAGAGACCATAGAATTTAGCTTTCATTTTTTTATCATTCCTTTATGGGCTAAAGGGACTCCTAGCCTGAGAAGAAGAGTTGAAAACAATCTATATTCTGACAACTCTGAAAAATATATATCTTATTTATTTATTCATTAGTTCATTGGACAAATATTTATTAAATGCCTACTATGTATCAAGCAATGTTTTAGGCACTGAAGATATAGTAGTGGGTAAAAAAAGTCTGTAATCCCAGAAAGCTTACATTAGTGGAAGAAGGCAGGCAATAAATAAAAAAGTAAGTACATTTTGAGTATGTCACATGGTGTCATGAGCAAATGAGAAAAATGAAGCAGGATAAGAGGGATAGGCAGAGATCAGGAATGAGGGTGGAGTTGCTATTTCATTTATAGTTGTCGGGAAATGCCTTGACTGTGAGGAGGTAAAAGGGCACTGCAGAACAATCTCCAAGGTAGGAGTGTTCTTGTCTTGAATGAAAACAGTAAGAAAGTCAAGAGGCTGGAGAAATGTGAGTGAGAGGAAGAGTGGAAAGAGAGGAGATCAGAGAAGTTGCGTATGTGTGTGTGTGTGCCTGATCATTTATGGTCTTGTATACTATTGCAAGGACTTTGGCTTTTAGTCAGAGTAAGCTAGGAATCCATCACAGTGGAATAAAAGTAGAAATCAACCATAACAGAAACTCACATTTCTACAGAAAAACGTGGAAATTAAACAACCTCCTAATAAATGATTACTTCATAAATGAAGAAATCAAGATGGAAATAAAAAAATTCTATGAAGAAAATGACAATGGAGAGACAAGTTATCAAATCCTCTGGGACACAGCTAAAGCAGTTCTGAGAGGAAAGTTTATCTCCATAAATGCCTATAACCAAAAGTCAAAAAGATCACAAATAGACAATCTAATGAAACGACTCAAAGAGCTGGAAAAAGAAGAACAGACCAGCCCCAAACCCAGCAGAAGGAGTGAAATCAACAAGATCAAATCAGAACTAAACAAAATTGAAAACAGGGAAGCTATTCAGGAGATTAATAAAACAAAAAGTTGGTTCTTTGAAAAA
>VSMD01036618.1:0-18571 GCA_008750895.1 Mirza zaza
TTTTGTAAACAATAGTTCTAGATTTATGGAAAAATCTCAAACATATGACAGAGAGTTCCCATATGGCCCCTACCCAACTTCTCCTATTAGTAATATCCTACAATTGTATACTATATTTGTTATAATTGATGAATCAATATTAGTATATTATAATTAAATAAAGTCTGTACTTTATTGAGTTCCTTCGTTTTTACCTAATTTCCTTTTAATGTTCCAGAATTCCATATAGGAATGTATTTAGTTTTAATGCCTTTTTAGGCTTCTCTTGGCTGGAGCAATTTCTCAGACTTCTTGTTGATAAGTTGGGTGGTTCTAAGGGGCATTAGTCAGGTATTATAGATGCCTCTCAATTTGAATTTGTCTGAGATTTTCCACATGATTAGACCAACATTATGGATTTTTGGGAGGAAGACCACAGGAGTAAAATGCCATTTTTATCATATCATATACTAAGGGCACATGCTATCAATAAGATTCATTGGTGTTGATGTTCACCATGATCACCTGACTGATACAGTATTTGTCAAGTTTCTTCACTGTAAGATTATTCTTTTTTCTTTTCCTTCTATCCTGTATTCTTTGTCAGGAAGTCACTATGCACAGCCCACACTTAAGGTTAGAAGTTGTGTTCTGCATCCTTAATGACAGAGTATCGACATAAATTATTTGAAATTCTGTATGGGAAATTTTTCCTTTTTCCTGGTTTATTTATATCAATAGGGACTCATAGTTATTTTATACTTTGTGTTATAATGCTGTCCTACTTTATTTTTGTTCATATTGTTCCAGCTTTGGCTGTTGGGAATCTTTGTTAGGTCCTGTGTCCCTTTGGCATACCCCCATCAAGGTGGTGTCTTTTTTTGTTGTTTCTGTTTGTTTGTTGAGCCCTTTCTTACTTTCTGGCATTACAAAATACTTCATGCTCATTTTGTATATTTCCTAGAATCAGCCATCTATCTAAGGAAGCCCAGTTCCCTTAATTGGAGAATGGTATTAAAAACTAAGATTTGGTTGTTAAATGTGCTTATTGCTTAATGGGATGTTATTAGTTTTATTTAGCTGTCTCAGCTAACGGAGCAAGAAAATATGTGTGTGTACCAACCTATATATATATATACACACACACACACACACACACCTACCTCTAAACATAATTCTATATGTAATCATCTATATACTGAGCTAAGTATGAGTTCATTTGATGACTCCAACTCTAACCCATTAGCACATGGATCTTTCTAGCCTCTTCCCCTTGTTTATCTGTGAGTTCTCACTCTAACAGTGGCAAACCAGGCCATCTATCACTCATTTATTTAATCCCATTATGTATGGACATCCATATCAGAATTTTAAAACCATATCCCTGTGGGAAACAACTGTATCAACTAGAATACAGTGCTTTGGTGCAGTTCCTCTTGCATTTAGTCTTATGGAGGCTGCTCATTTCCAAAGTTGCTTAGGTTAGCACCTTTTCCTCCTATCTGCTCAAATGAGGTTGCTTCACATAATTGTAATACAGTTAGATTTTTTTGTTGCTATGATTCACTGAACTTCTAAATGACTTTTTAAAGATCTGCATGTATTAAGGTTCATTTTTTTATGCTTAAAAGGTTTATGTGTTTTGATAAATGTGTGATGTTATATATCCAACATTATAGTATCATACAGAATAGTTTCACTGGTCTAAACAATAAATTCCTTTTGTTTCATTTATTTAACTCTTCCTTCCCTGCTGAACTTCTGGGAACTGCTGATCTTTGTACTGTCTTTGTACTTTCTCCTTTTACAAATTATCATATAATTAGAATCATACAATATTAGCCTTTTAGACAAGACACTTGCCTTTTAAATGCTCTTTTCTAGTATCTTTAGAAACTTTGTTTTGGAATAACTTTGATGTAAATCTAGTCCAAACTCCAGTTTAATATATCACTTCCCTAGACTATCCTTTGATGGTAGTCATTCAGTATATGTTTGAATTTATCTACATCTAGGAAACTCACTACTTTATGAAATAGCTTATACCATTGTTCCTTTTAATTTGACAGAAAGTCTTTAGTTGTTGTTAAGCCTCAGATTCCTCCCTAGAACTTTTTACTCAATGATTTGAGTTTGGATTTGGGAGGACTTGAAATAGATGAATTCCCTTTTCTACATAGCAGGCTCTCATATCTTGAAAACAATTTTAATATACCCCTTTGTCAGGAAACTTTCTTTAACTTGCTGCTTTTCAGAACCCTAGTTGGATAACAACTTCATTCTGTGTGGTTCAGAATGTAATCTTATACATTAGCTACATAGCTTTCTGTTTCTAACAGAACATGGTTTCTATTGCCATTTTCATCTCTCTCTAGTTTATCTTTATCTTAAAGAGATAGGGTCTCACTCTGTTGCTCAAGTTGGAGTACAGTGGCATGATTAAAGCTCATTGGAGCCTCGAACTCCTGGGCTCAAGCAATCCTCCTTCCTCAGCCTCCTGAGAAGCTGGGACTACACATGTATGTCATCATGCCTAGCTAGTTTTTCAAATTGTTTGTAATATTGGGTCTTGCAACCCAATATTGGGTTGCCCAGTTTGGTCTCAAACTCCTGGTTTCAAGTGATCCTCTTGCCTCAAGCTTCCAAAGTGTTGGAATTACCGGCATGAGGCACGGTACCTGGCCTCAAGTTTTTCTTATACATTGGACCATATTAGCCTTAAATGCAAATGTTTGCTTGTGTCACCATTATTCAAATCTTGCATTTGTTCCCTATTGCATTAGATGGGTACCTCTTTATTTAGAATGTCCTTCAGAATAATCTGTGGAGTTTTTAAATGAAATATAATGCTCTACCTCCTGGGGATTCTGGAATTGGAAAGAGTTTAGAGACTCTCTTTTTTTTTTTTCTTTTTTTAATCTTATCTATTTTTAGTTGCTCTTTTAAGATACTCCTGGAGACTCTCCTATTTTATACCGTGTTTCCCCATAAGACCTACCTGTAAAATAATCCATAGCAGGATTTCTAAGAATTTGCACAATATAAGCCCTACCCCGAAAATAAGATCTTGTGATGGCTGTGGCTCCGCAGCGTTCTCTGCACAACCCATGTATTTCATGCAGAGTGGTAAAGAAGACCAGCAGCTCTTCTCATCTGCCCCGTGAGAGCTCTATTGCTTGACATGAGAGATTGGGGCCAATGATTCTAAAGGAAATCGAGTCGTAAGAAATTCAGGATGGAATTCGGGGTTTGGAGAGTTATGATGATGTTCCAGAAGATGAATAACGCATCCAGTGAAAATAAGCCCTAGGGTGTCTTCTTGAGGAAAAATAAATATAAGACCCTGTTTTATTTTCTGGGAAACACGGTAGAAGAGGAAACTGAGAGCCTGTGATATTGACCACAGCTTGTTTGAATGGAACTAGAAATCCATATCTCTTGATCCCATCATATCTGCATGATGGGATCTAACTTTTTCTTTTAGTTATTTGATGATTTTGATTTTGTGGTCTCAACTTGCCCTCATGGCTGTAATTTCTCCATACTATCAATATTCACTCGGCTTGTATCACACTTAATCTGCCTATGTGTTTTTACTTGGACTGTTCTACCTGAATTTCTTAACCTCTTTTTGCCTTTCCTGTTGAAATCCTTCAATCCTATTCTTCAGGGTTCACCTTGATTTTGACTTCTTATATGATTCATTGCTTGAAACTCCCAGAAATGATTACTTTCTTTGTAACATGCTTATGCATTCATCACAATTAGTCCGATTTTACATACATGTTTTCCTCATTAGTACATCTATGTTAATCATAATTCTAGCAAATTTGAGGAATTGACTAAGAATTTTTTAAGCTTTGTTTTTCAGCATTTAAATAAGCATCTGCAACATACACATGCACATCCTCTTAACTAAATTGTAGTGATCTTAGGGTTAGAGCTGCATGTTGGTTATACCTGTGTCCTTTAGAATGGTTAATGTAATGGTATGTACAATGAGTGTACTTGGTAAGCATTTAAATGGGTTCATACAAGTTCAGGCTGATTATTATGTGCTTTTTGAGCAGCCATTTCACATTTTTACCTCATCGAACCTATGATCAGCTGGGAGGACCACAGTTTTGTTTGCCCATTAAGGCAAGTTCATACTATCCTATACTTGTCTGGTGGTTTTGTGGTTCAGTGCCAGATTTTTTGTTTATGTGATTAAGTTTTATCTTGTTGTTGGTCTAGTATTTTAGCTTGCTTTTTATTTTTTGATTATTTTCATCTACAGTATTTACTATCCTTCTTAGCTTCATGTCATCCATAAATTTGGTAAGTTTGCCTTTTATGTGTCCACATTAGTCTTAAGTGTCAAGAGGGATTAGCATATTTAAAGAACTTCCGAGATGTCGTATATACTATTTTTTTTTTTTTTTTTTTTGAAACAGAGTCTTACTTTGTTGCCCAGACTAGAGTGAGTGCCATGGCGTCAACCTCCTGGGCTCAAGCAATCCTTCTCCCTCAGTCTCCGAGTAGCTGGGACTACAGGAATGCGCCTCCATGCCCGGCTAATTTTTTCTATATATATATTAGTTGGCCAATTAAATTCTTTCTATTTATAGTAGAGACAGGGTCTCTCTCTTGCTCAGGCTGGTTTTGAACTCCTGACCTCGAGTAATCCGCCCGCCTTGGCCTCCCAGAGTGCTAGGATTACAAGCGTGAGCCATTGCACCCGGCCTATACTATTAAAACAATGTTCTGAATATGGTTGTTTAGCCAGTGAAAAGTTATCCATCTGTATAACTACTCAGCTCTTATTTTCTTTTATGGCTTTTGTTTTCATCTGAATGAATACTTTCTATGTTTCTTGAGCCTTACTTTGCTATGGGACAATATTAAAGAAGTAGAAATATGGCTTTCTTCTCAAGGACCACACAATATAATAAATAAAATAAGACATTCATTTTAGAAACTAGAGGGATAGGTGTGCCTAAAAAATTTTGCCTTCAGGAAGTATACTATTTAATGACCTAGGAAACAGCTGGTCCCTTTATAAACCGCAATCATTATATTCCTGGTAATTTCCCTTTAGAAATAACTTCTGTGAGAGAAAAGCTATTAGTGCCTCTAACTGTGAAGCAAAGGAAATTATTTTATAGGTCTTTTAAATATCTTTCTCTCTGAGGTCACTTACTTTGCATACGTCTAGCTATGGGCAGACTGACAAACTTAGGTCTCAGATATGATTTTCAATGAAATAAAACAGAGACTAATGTTGTGTTTATGTATACAATATAAACTGCAACTATTTATAACTTAGGAAGAATGTATAATAATGAGTGACTAAGGCCGGACGCGGTGGCTCACGCCTGTAATCCTAGCTCTCTGAGAGGCCGAGGTGGGCGGATCGTTTGAGCTCAGGAGTTCGAGACCAGCCTGAGCAAGAGCGAGACCCCTTCTCTACTATAAACTAGAAAGAAATTAATTGGCCAACTAATTTATATAGAAAAAAATTAGCCGGGCATGGTGGCTCATGCCTGTAGTCCCAGTTGCTTGGGAGGCTGAGGCAGCAGGATTGCTTGAGCCCAGGAGTTTGAGGTTGCTGTGAGCTAGGCTGACGCCACGGCACTCACTCTAGCCTGGGCAATAAAGTGAGACTCTGTCTCAAAAAAAAAAAAATAATAATAATAATGAGTGACTATAGAGTGGAACAAGTGTGTATTAATCCTAGAATGTTTCGCTAAGAAAAAACTTTTGCAATCACCTATCTGGTTCATTCTTCTCATTTTAAAGCTGAAGAGAATGAGGCCCAAGGTTTAATGACTTGAATGAGGTTGTTGATAGAGCTGGGACTTGGCGTCTTACGTGAATCTTAAAGTTCTAAAAGAGTAGAGATGATCTCTCTATAACATTTTCTTCCTAGAAAACCTACTTTCCCTTTAAAAAAGCTTGTACACTGCCCACATACATATGAAAGTAGTGAAATATTTACATGCAGTTATAATTATGAAATCAAATAGCCTGTAATTGTATAACCATTATCCAAGTTACAAAATAAAATATTGATAGCACTCAAAGTCTCCTGTGGATAGTTTCAGTTATACCTCACCCATGTCCTCTTCTCATAGGTGACAACTATTTTACCTTTTAGAAACATCATTCTTTGCTGTTTTAAAAGGTTTTAACCAGGCCGGGCGTGGTGTCTCACTCCTGTAATCCTAGCACCCTGGGAGGCCGAGGCGGGGCGGATTGCTCAAGGTCAGGAGATCGAAACCAGCCTGAACAAGAGCAAGACCCCATCTTTATTTAAAAAAAAAATAGAAAAAAATTAATTGGCCAACTAAAAATATATAGAAAATATTAGCTGGGAATGGTGGCACAATCCTGTAGTCCTAGCTACTCTCGAGGCTGAGGCAGGAGGATTGCTTGAGCCCAGGAGTTTGAGGTTGCTGTGAGCCAGGCTGATGCCACGGCACTCCAGCCAGGGTAACAGAGTGAAGACTCTGTCTCAAAAAAAGAATCTTTTAACCACCTGTGTGTGTAACCCTAAACAAAGTTTAGTTTTTCATGCTTTTGAACCATACTACATATACTCTTTTATGATACATTATGTTTGTGATAGTCATCTGTGTTGATGTAAATAGATGTCCATTTTCATTGTTGTATAATATTCTGTTATTTACCTATACTATAGTTAAAGTATTTTGATTAGATGGACATCTATCAAATGTCGTCATTTGGGTTGTTCCTAGTTTGGGGTTTTTATGAATAAGGCTGCTGTGAACATATGTCTCCTGGTGTGTATATTCAAGAGTTTCTTGAGGTTACATACCCAGGTATGGGATATGTGGATCTTGGAGTATATACATCTTTAGCCTTACTAGTTAATTCCAAACTGAAATATTCTGGTCCAGTCTGAGAGAGCTCTGTATTTTCTGTTCACTCTTATTCCTAGAGTACAGTCTTTCAGGATCTCAACCCAAAGCCTGGCCTGGTTTCCCAGGGCCTCTACCCTAGACTTCAGCTTTGATCTTCTACTATTTAAAGCACTGCTCAGCCCCCCAGTCTCCTCTTTGGGATCAGTAAATTGCTGTGCTCCCCAAACATGCTTCATCGCTCTGGTTTCCATCTTGTCGATCTTGAGGTAGTAATAACCTCACAATTTTGTTAGCTCTTTGCGTTTAAGAACTTTAAGATATTTCTTCCAGCTTTTTATTGATTGTCTTCAATGAAGAGTTTGTTATGAATTTGTCTAGTCTGTATTTTCCAGAAGTCTAAATTTGTCCCTGTTGAGCTTTTAAATATATTTTAAAATTTTTTATTTGCTTCCTTTTCAAAGATACATACTCAATTTTTGTAGTTTGCTATTACCTGTAAAATTTCCTTTTTTCTTTTTTTTTTTTTTTGAGACAGAGTCTCACTTTGTTGCCCAGGCTAGAGTGCTGTGGTGTCAGCCTAGCTCACAGCAACCTCAAAATCCTGGACTCAAGCAATCCTTCTGCCTCAGCCTCCCCGAGTAGCTGGGACTACAGTAATGCACCATCATGCCCAGCTTATTGTGTGTGTGTGTGTGTATATATATTTATATATAATAGATTTTTTTTTTGTCCATCCAATTTCTTTCTATTTGTTTAGTAGAGACAGCCTTCCGCTCTTGCTCAGGCTGCTCAGGCTGGTCTTGAACTCCTGAGCTCAAACGATTCTCCTGCCTCAGCCTCCCAGAGTGCTAGGATTATAGGCGTGAGCCACCACGCCCAGCCCCTTGTAAATATTTTCAAGCTCATCTTTTATTCTTAATTCTTTATGTCTTGCTTTCTTGTATGCTTGATAATTCTTTAATGTGAGCTATTCACTTCCTTTGGAAAATTATTTATGGGTTGTCTTTGAGGCCTGGAATGTAGATGTATTCCTCCGGAGGGTATGGCATTTGCTCCTGTGGGTATCTTGGTGCAGGGTTGGGAGTTAGAAGCGGTTATGTACTAGTCCAGGACTCCTGCCTTAAACTGTAGTCATGGATTGAGGTTTTTCGAGCCACCCAAGCAATATGATTTTGGGCAGTAAATGTGTGTTCTTTCATTGGGGGTGGAAGTGAAGGATAACTTGATAGACTATGTACACTGGTGACTTTGTCTTTTGTTTCCTGGCCAAATTCTAGAAAATTGAGCTCAAGCTTTCATGGTTCAGTAGCTGCCCTCAAGCCAAACACAGTTTTAGTGCTTTCTTTCCTTTTCCCAGTTTATTCTTCCACTTAGATTTTGGCCTGTTAATAAAACCTTGAGGCGGGGGAAGGGCATTTATTGAAACTTTAAAATCTGTACCCCCATAATATGCCGAAATAAAAACAAACAAACAAACAAACAAACAAAACCCGCACACACACAAAAATAAATAAAACCTTAGTATGTTGCTGGTTCTTCCATACTTTTTTTTTTTGAGACAGAGTCTCACTTCGTTGCCCAGGCTAGAGTGAGTGCCGTGTCGTCAGCCTAGCTCACAGCAACCTCAAACTCCTGGGCTCAAGCAATCCTGCTGCCTCAGCCTCCTGAGTAGCTGGGACTACAGGCATGCGCCGCCATGCCCGGCTAATTTTTTTCTATATAAGTTGGCCAATTAATTTCTTTTATTTATAGTAGAGACTGGGTCTCACTCATGCTCAGGCTGGTTTTGAACTCCTGACCTCGAGCAATCCGCCTGCCTCGGCCTCCCAGAGTGCTAGGATTACAGGCGTGTGCCACCGCACCCGGCCCATACTTTTAAAATAACAAGTAAATGTGATGGTTTTTTGTTGTTGTTGATGATTTTTAATTCAGTATTTTAGTTATTTTCAGTACAGGGTTGATCTTTATACCTGAAAGATATATTATTGGAAGCTGAGTTTCTGTCTAACACAGAATATCATAAAAAGTCTTTTGATCATACTTTAATGATTTCTGGATTTTCGTTGAAAGTGAATGGCAAATTATTTGTGAGTCATTTAATTTGCTGTTCTCACAGAATTTTTCAGCTTTTCATGAGGGAAGGAAGAAAAAGTATCATTATACATCTCCTATTTCACCAAATAGATAATTTTTTAAATTGTATGTTCTGCTTACATACATTTATTTTTATGTCACCTCTGGTTGTCATCTGTATGTTTAATCAAGCTCAGTGTTCATAGTGTAATCAAATGGCTCTTTTCTAGTAGCAAAGTATACTGAAGGAAGTGCTTCTTTGTTTCTCAGCTTTTATTTAGGGAAACTATAAAAGTTAGAAAATTTAAGAGAATAGTGTGATAAACATCTGTATGCCCTTTACCTAAATTCATTAGTTGTTAACAACTTAACATTTTCCAACATATATTTTCTCCTTTTTCCTTATCCTCCTCCTTATCTGGCATAGTAAACTTTTCTTATTGCCGAGTCATTTAAAAGTACATTGTATAGACTCCTTACTCCAATACTTCACCATATGTCTCCAAAAAAGAAGAGCATTTCCCTGTATAACCTTAAAATTTTTCCATTTATCCACAAAAATGTCCTTTATAGCCATTTTCCCACTTCTGGGATCTAATCTAAGATTATGCATTACATTTGCTTGTCATGTCTCTGTATCCTTTAATTTAGAGCAGGGCTTGGCAAACTTTTTCTTTTTAAATTTTTAAATTTTATTTTCTTGAAAAACATGATCACTACTGGCAAACTTTTTCCTAAAGGGACAGGTAGTAAATATTTTAGGCTTTGCAGTTAATGTGGTTTCTATTGCAACTACTCCACTCTGTCATTGTAGCTAAAAAGAAGCTATAGACATTATGTAAACAAATGGGTGACTTTTTTCCAATTGATAAAACTTTATTTATAAAAACAGTCAAGGCATAGCTTGTAGATTAACTGATCTAGAATAGCTCCCTATCTTTTTTGTTTGTAGTGACACTATTTAATGACTATTTTGAATAACCAGGCCAATTTTGGGGCAGAATTTTCCCTATCAGGATTTTCAAAAATGTTTTCTCATTAGTATGTTAAGATTACAAATACCCATGTAATCTTAAGAATTGTTTCCACAATAGAAATGGAAATCTGGTTTTTTGAAAAAGATTCTGATGCAGCTAAAAGTAAGATCTTTCCTTTCTTCCTCTGTTAGCATCTCCCTTCTTCCCTACCTCCCTTCATCCCTCTCTCTAATGATTATTGTGTATGTAATATTACTGCCTAGAAATTGGAATAAAATTAACTTCCAAATTGCTGACTCTTCGGTATTCTCCTTCAAACATCAGGGTTTTTACATGTATGCTCTTTCATGTAAATGTTTTTATATTCACAGATGTGAATAAACAATTCAAGAGGACTTGGATACTGAAAGGTAGTGAAAATAACTTAGATATAGACTTGAAAGGGTATTTATATGGTAGCCAAAATAATTCCATAATGTAAAACCTAAAAATGTCCCTATGTTGGAGACGTGTTATGTAAAACAAACGATTCTTTGCCGTAAGTAAGCTCACTATTCTTAGCATTGTGTATGTAATATTCAGCTTTAGAAATAGATAACAAGTCATTTTGATAGGTTTAATACAAAACTGCCCTTAAGAAAAAGCTGTAAGTATACTTAGATCTATGTAAAAATATGTGTAATTTTTAAAGTTCTTTCTTCTTGCTTGGTTTGGTGAGTAGCAAAAGTGAAAGTAGCATGTTTTACTGGAATTTAAGAGTTTCAGGAGTTTTAGTTACCTTTAAATATCTGTCTGAAAATTGGTGGTGATGGGTGCTAGCCTATCTTCTTTTATTGGTTTTGACTAAGACAAAGTTTTTCTTCATATTGTGCTTTTATCAAAATTTGCTCCTGGTTTCACCCTTTATACCATGTAAAACAGGTCTAGTTCTTTTTTTTTACATAGGTGCTTTAAATAAAGATTGAAATGATATTCTATTGGAGGTTTTCATTTCTTAACTAAATATTCTCAGAGTCTTTAACCATTCCTCACATCACTCCTTCACCATAAATAACTGGTATGATCTTGGCAAGTTATTTAATCTATCCTTTGCTTTTCTTATCTTTATAAAAGGATAATGATATCTGTCTCAAAATTTATTGTGAGGGTTGAATTATTACACTTAAAATACAGCAGTGTCTAATATGTAGTACAGTCAGTGAATGTTAGGCACTACAGTTGATTCTTTTTTTTTTTTTTACTTTCTCCACAGTCCCGCACCCCTGAGTCTACAGTTGATTCTTGAACAACACAGGGATTAGGGACACAGATCTCCTGTGTAGTAGAAAATTCACATATAACTTTTGACTCCTCCAGAACTTAACTGCTAATAGCCTACTGTTGACTGAGCCTTACTGATAACATAAATAGCCAATTAATATATGTATTGTATATGTTTTTTTTTTTTGAGACAGAGTCTCACTCTGTTGCCCAGGCTAGAGTGCCATGGTGTCAGCCTAGCTCACAGCAATCTCAAACTCCTGGGCTCAAGCGATCCTCCTGCCTCAGCCTTCCCAGTAGCTAGGACTACAGGCATGTACCACCATGCCCGGCTGATTTTTTCTATATATTTTTAGTTGGCCAATTAATTTTTTTCTATTTGTTTTTAGTAGAGATGGGGTCTTGCTCTTGCTCAGGCTGGTTCCGAACTCTTGACCTTGAGGCAATCCTCCTGCCTTGGCCTCCCAGTGTGCTAGGATTACAGGCGTGAGCCACCATGCCCGGCCTGTTATATGTATTAAACACTATTCTTACAGTAAAGTAAGAGAAAAGAAAATGTTGATAAGGAAGAAAAAATGTATTTACTCTTCATTAAGTGGAAGTGGGTCACCATAAAGGTCTTCATCTCGTCTTCTCGTTTAGCAGGGTGAGGACAAGGAGGAAGTAGAGGGGTTGGTTTTGTTGTCTCAGGGATAGACAAAGATGGAAGAAAGTCTGTGTATAAGTGGACCCACACAGTTCAATCATGTATTGTTCGAGGATCAACTATATTGTTATTTCTTAGTGCATTGTTTCTCATCCGTCTTATCTGTGTATGAACCTGTTTGTCTTTTTTCAAAGCCCAACCGAATGCAGTGGCAGGTGTGATCTGACTATCCCAGAGGAATATAATAGTCACCTCCCCAGTTCATTTGGACCAAAGTTGGGGTTTTGTTGTTTTTTAAAAATTCATTGTGCACACATATATTCACCAGCAAACTGGTATTAACTGAGCAGCACCTAAGTGGACACATAGGTACTACAGTAATAGGGTATTGGGCAGGGGGGAGGGGGGCGGGTATATACATACATAATGAGTGAGATGTGCACCATCTGGGGGATGGTCATGCTGGAAACTCAGACTTGTGGGGGGAGAGGGGGAAAGGGCATTTATTGAAACCTTAAAATCTGTACCCCCATAATATGCTGAAATTAAAAAAAAAAGTTAAGTAAATGAAAAAAATTTCAGGCAGATGAAGCTACAGATGTAGGGGTGCCAAAGGCCTAAAAAACTGAAAAATGATGAGTGGCTAGAGCAGGAAGATCTGAGAGAAAGTGCCTTGAGATGCAGCTAGAAAGACAGATGATGGAGAAATAAGAATGCTAAAACCTTCAAATGAATAAATAATGATTTTTATCTTAAAAAAAATTCATTGTGCAAAATTTGAAACATACATAAAAGTAGACAGACTTGTGTGAATGGACCCTCACATACCCACCCTCCATCCCCAATAACATGGCCAAACCTAACCCATTCACAGTCCATCTAGCTCCTTTTCTTACTCTCTGGTATATAGTTCTTCTGTTATATCTAAGCTCCATGATTTATCTGATTTATCTTGATAATTACTCAAGATTTTAGGATAATGCCTATTTTCTTAATAAATAATTATTAAATTAATGAACAAATGAATCTTGCCTTGGATTCATGCCTGGATCAACCTTTGTAGTTTGTTTTTGAAGGTGGAGTGGGTTGGGTGGGTGAGATAAAAAATAGATTTGTTGATATCATACTGTTTGTGTTTTTTTTTTAAAAATGATTTCTTTCATATCTGCAGAGGGATATATATGATAATCTTATAGGTAAAATCTCTGAGTACTCTGTACTCTAGGAAATAATTCGGTGTATCTGGGATAGAAGACTTGAATTCACTATTTTCTTACAGTCTTTTCATTATTCTGGGCTTTAAGACTTTAGCAGTGTTTAGGCTTTGCAGTCTGATAATGATTTTGTCTTAACTAAAAAGAAGCAAAATTGGAGTTGAAGAATTATATTTCCGTTGTCACCTTTGTTGAAATTATTTTTTAAAGCCAGATTTATTATGGAGTGATTTATATATAGTAAAATTGTTAATGATTTACTGGCTTCAAATAGAGGCCTTTCTTCCCAGTATCAGTTTGCTCCAAATATAACAAAGGACAGTTGCCTTTGTGACTATAGCACCTTTTTTTAAGCCTCAGCTTAATTTTCACAATTGTGTTCTTACTTACACCTTGTTTTTATTATGCCTCCAGCAGTTTGCTAAAAGTTGAATAGGCTTGCAATTGTTTTTCAAGTGAAACTGAAGTGTGTAACTCCTACCTAAAACAGGGATAGAGACACTATGGCAATTCTTTATTTGTAGTTAGATAGTGGGGTTGGAATTCTGGAGGTGAAGTATAGCAGTTAAGAGTATTATAGAGAGGATAGCTTCTAGCACTGAGCTCACTACTATCACCCTGAAATTGAGCCTAGGTGAGCCTGCCCAGTAGCAACAACCAGCCGAGGCAGGGTTTGCATACTCCATACACCTCAAATTAAAAGGAGGATTAGTGAAAGTGAGTTTAGCCTTTACCTCTGTAATTTAGCTGGTAGTGCCTTAGTATAGCCCTAGCTAGCTTTTGCACTCAGCACTAACGTTTAAGTGAAGTACCTTTAGCTTGAGAGGAGTCTCACCCTTCAATGTTAGCAGTTTTACCTTGATTATTAAACATTTTATCAGGAATTAATTGACAAGAACGTAAGAGCAAGAATAAGATGTTTTAGACATGAGACTGAGAAAGTTTTCTGATAGAGACATCATGTAGCAATTACACCATGACTGTGAACCTCAAAATTGCTTTTGGTTTACCTTTGATATTTCTGCTAGTTTGCTGACTTCTTAACTTAAAAAACTCAGTGTACTTCTTGGTTCAACAGAACATCTGTCCATTCATTTATTCGTTTGGAAAATACTTATTGAGCATCTTAATACTGGGAAGTGTGTTGCATAGTGGCTAAACAAAAAGTGAACAAAACAAATGTTCTCGCCATTTATGTAGTTTACAGTCTAGTGGGAAACAATGAAATTTATTTGAAGCCATAAAGAAAAATTGTGCTTCACTAATATTTTAAGGACTTAACTGCTTATTTTGAAGGAGTGACTTTTTCTTGATTGGAGTGACTTTTTCTTGATTCTTTTTGAAAAATGTATTTGAGCATTCAGAGCTTTTGGGTTAACATGTTTCTCTGTGTATTGATATGTGAAATTAGACATTAGAGGGAGACAAGGCAATTTGAAAAGAGAGAGAATATTAATTGGAATATGTGAACTGTAGTGAGATTTCAGGATAATGACAAGTAGTAGATTTGTGTGGGTAAACTGTTAAGTTTGCTAAATGGACTCTTGTAGACATGAAAGTGAAAATGTCTTTATCATCTTCTTTCTATAAACGCTTAATACTTAAGAATTGAACATTGGTCTTTATGCCGAGGAAAAGGAAAAAAAATAATAGATTTGTTGATGGAAAAGTAACTCTAAAAGGGGGAGTGAGATATAATAGAAAGCACATGAAAACCGTGAGACCTAAGATCATGTTGGAATTATGTGACAGTGTCTTGTGACTCTGGGTGAAAAAAGATCTCGTATTCCTATTCTAGCAGAGTGGCTGAATTTGGTATCCCTCCTGTTGTTATGATTTTATGATTTTAAATTATTTTTATTTAGCAGTTTCTTAATGACTTTGATTGTTAAAAAGTCAAGATGCTCTCTTATTTTCAGTACTTATTTAGGCTCAAGAATTTAAAACTTAAGATGGGGGAAGAAGGCTTTGCTTTCTCTAACTGATATTTTCTGACTAGGTACTTCGTAACTCAGGAAGACCTCATTTATTCCCAGTAATATGTATTACTAAACTCTTTCAGGTAACTTTTAATAGACTGTGTGACTTAATAGTAGATCATGGCTTGAACTCAGTTTTTATTTATTGTTGTTACTAGAAAATTTTAGTGAGATATTTTTCTTTGTGTCTGTAGTTATCAGAGACTGTTACAGACGATTGCTGTACTCGAAGCTCAGCGTTCTCAAGCAGTCCAAGACCTGGAAAGTTTAGGCAGACACCAGAGAGAAGCACTAAAAAATCCCATTGGATTTGTGGAAAAACTCCAGAAGAAGGTATATATTGAGCACTTTAAAGATTTACTAAGATATATTTGGTTATAACTTCAGATAATTTGGTTTATTCTTTTTATTAGTACATGGTATTTACTTTTTAAAATGTTTAATTTTTTTCTTCTATAATTCACCATACTACTTAAGACAGGATACCACTTTCTTTTACTCCCACCAAGCACTATAAAATATACCAAGTGAAAATAGCTGGGATCTTTTATTGGATATTTGCGTAGGATCTTGTCCTATTCTTTAGCCATTTTTTTCTAGCTTTTCCTGTTATCTTCCCCATCTTATTTTTCCTGCTTTCAGGACTTCAGGATTAGTAAAGTAAAAGAAAATAAGACTTCAGCATTTATTAACTGCTTTTGTTTTGAGTTCCTTTTTTTGCACATCAACAATATTGAGATAGAAAACAATGGTAGTAAAAACAACAACAAAAAAATTATTTTATTTTTGTTTCTTTGTTTGCAACAGGGTCTTACTCTGTTGCCCAGCCTGAAGTGCAGTGGCATGATCACAGTTCACTGCAACCTCTGACTCTCAGGCTTAAGTGGTCCTTCTGGCTCAGCCTCCCAAGTAGCTAGGACTACAGGCATATGCCACCATCCTGACTAAGTTTTTAAAAATTTTTCTGTAGCGATGAGATTTCACTAATGTTACCCATTCTGCTCTTGAACTCCTGGCCTCAAGTGGCCCTCTCTACTCCACCTACCAAAGTACTAGCCACTGTGCCTGGCCAAAAATTCTATTCTAAATGTCTTTAAGGTTATAGTAGCCAAGTCCATGAGGAAGAAGTATAAATTTTATTTAATCTTGAAATGTGTTTTTTTCATGGTGTGAAAATTCCTCATAATTTTCTGTTTTTGTTAAACTGTTACATTACATGTTTGACAGTTAACCATTTAAAAGTGATGAAAATTTTCATAATAATTTTCTTGGCATATAAATATGGAGATAATCTAGATGTGCATTTGTACTGTAATAGGGAACTACTAATTTCTCAATAAATTTGAGAGGAATACCTTAATCAGCATTATATGAAAAGATTAAAACAAAAACTATGAAAAAGAATCCTCTTCTTGGGAAAAAAACTTGTGTAATATGACAACTTTAGTATCTCTATGAGTTACCTGTTTTTAGTGAGTTTAAAAGTCATCTACCACATGTTGGGGGAGCAGCCCTGGGGACTTTATTTTAGATTGATTTATTATTTGAGTTTTTCTAGCTATATTATTTACTTGACAATCATTTTCCATGGTTTCAGAAAACATTGAATATCATAATAGATGTAGAATCTATATATTGATTTGTTGAAACTGTGAAGGTTTTTAGAGCCCTGTTGTACCTTCTCTGTTAAAATGTGGTCCCATTAAGTGTTTATAGATTCTGCATTGCTGGTGTGAAAAAGATGTAGTACTTATAATGGTTATTTGTAATGGATTCAACTAAAACAGATGGTGCTAGAAAAGTAAATATTAATGAAAAAAGTATTAACCTGAATCTGATTTCATTTATATTGCTGGGTAGGCAAAAACATAAAGTTGGCGTACACACTAGATTTGTATGCATTTGGTTATTTGCTGGTTCTTCATCTCATTTTTAGTTTAGAACTGAATTTTTTTCCATTTTATTTCAGAAACAGGTATGATATTGACCATCTTAAGAATTTTTTACAAAAATATACAGAAATGTATTAAATTCAGATATTTTAATAACTATGGAAGACTTATGTTCTTTGGAAAGAAATTTTTCTACTAGATTTAATTTAGAAATTTGATTCTTCTATTTTTCTGTGTTTACTCACACATACTTAATTTGCCTCTTTTTTTCCTATTTACCGTATCGGTTAAGTTGTTGGCATGTTATCTTTTTTTTTTTTAGTGGACATCTAAAATTCTCAGTTGAAATGAATGAAACTTGTGATATATATTGGTATATAGAATGCAGGGAACATGGCTGCTTAGTTTTATTTGATATTACTGTCATAATATTTTAAAAGATAAGATCTTCTGTCTAAAAGTAGTACATACGTTTTGCCAAATTCATTTCTTCTTTACTTATTATCATCTTGAGCATTTAGACTGTGTTATCTTAATTGACTTTATTTTCTGTTGAATTTAAACAGTGAATAAAAATGCCTAGTTGATGATTATTTGGATTTGGAGTCTTCTGAAAATTGGACTATAGTTGATTCTTTCTTTAAGTTTAGACTGTTACTATGTTTTTGTTTGTCTTTTTTTGCAGGCTGATATAGGGCTTCCTTATCCACAGAGAGTTGTTCAATTACCTGAGATTGTATGGGACCAATATACCCATAGCCTTGGAAACTTTGAAAGAGAATTTAAAAATCGTAAAAGACACACTAGGAGAGTTAAGCTAGTTTTTGATAAAGGTAAGAAACTACATGATAAGAATTTAAGTAGAGAAATATTTGACAATGTCTTGCTTTAATAATTCTGTACATGGTCTTTTTTTCAGTAGGTTTACCTGCTAGACCAAAAAGTCCTTCAGATCCTAAGAAGGATGGAGAGTCTCTTTCATATTCTGTGTTGCCTTTGAGTGATGGTCCAGAAGGCTCTAACAGTCGTCCTCAGGTAAGGAGTATGAAATACTGGAGTAGGGACATTTAAATTGTAGACAAAATGTTTTAACATTTTGCTGGTTTGTATTCTTAAAATTAATGCAGTCTTTTACTGTAAGATAGTGAGGACATGAACTTTGAAGTTAAGAGAAACCAGGGTTGGAATCCCAATTTACTAGCTATGGAAATCTAGACTCGTTTATGTTAAAGTCTCCAAGCTGCAGTTGCCTTTTTTTTTTTTTTTGAGACAGAGTCTCACTTTATTGCCCAGGCTAGAGTGAGTGCCGTGGCGTCAGCCTAGCTCACAGCAACCTCAAACTCCTGGGCTCAAGCAATCCTGCTGCCTCAGCCTCCCAAGTAGCTGGGACTACAGGCATGCGCCACCATGCCCGGCTAATTTTTTCTATATATATTAGTTGGCCAATTAATTTCTTTCTATTTTATAGTAGAGATGGGGTCTCGCTCTTGCTCAGGCTGGTCTCGAACTCCTGAGCTCGAACGATCCGCCCACCTCGGCCTCCCAGAGAGCTAGGATTACAGGCTGGAGCCACCGGGCCCAGCCTGCAGTTGCCTTTTATATAAAATGTAACTAATATTATCTGTGTTGTAGAGCTGTTGTGAGGAATAAATGGGTAGTACATCTAATGTGCCCAGTACAATGTC
>VSMD01036622.1:0-71244 GCA_008750895.1 Mirza zaza
AAAAAAAAAAAAAAATCCATTTCCTACATCCATGGGAGTAAATAAGAGGCTTTAATTTAAAAATCTTTGAGAAATGGTATAAATGAAAAACCTGAAAAAATTTTGAAAGTAAGAATATTGTAAAATTATCATGGAAAACTTTGAATATTTTGATTTTTCAGATATTATTTCTTTTAATAGTGTGTACATATTAAACATACAAAATAAGAGACTTCCCTTTTTAGCATCATGACTGACCAGATGCTATGAAAGTTCCTCTCAAATAATTTTTATTGCATTGTTGGGCTCATAGGAAATAAGGAAACTCTCTAAAGGGCTAAAACAAACAAACAAACTTCAAAACTAAGCTGAAACAAGAATGGTATGCTGAAAGCCCATATAAATAGCAGGAGTTGCTCTAAGAGCAAACACCACAGTCATTTGTACAATTGAGAGACTAAACCAGTGGGAAGTTGGAGGAGCTTAATCTAAAACCCCTGATAAACCACGATTCTTAAAAGAGCTAGGTGATCCCAGGTTGATAGCAGCTCCCTGTTCCCATAAGAAGCAAAAGTAAATCACCTCTCAAGAAAAGCACCTCCATTTTAGGTACTCAAGGTTCCCACTAAGATTTGTAAAATATAAATCCCCAAAGATCACCAAGCATATAAGGAAACCAATCACCAATGAGGGAAAGACAGTGCAATAAACAAGAACATGTAAGAATTTAGATATACATCCCCAATGGCTTTAGGTATTAGAATTATTAACTACAGAATATAAAATGGCTGTTTTCAAGATGCTTGTAAATAATATATGTATGTCATACATACATTCATATATATGATAAATGTCCATTGAATATCTGAATTTGCTAAGAGAGTAGGTTTGAGGTGCTCTTTCCACACATATAGAAGAATTAGAAATAAAATAATTACATAAAAATTAGCATGCAACAAGAGACTATCAAAAATGACTAGAAATATTTGAAAAATCCAAATTAAACTTTGGGAATGAAGAAATATTATTGTTAATCTAAAAAAACCTCTATGAATGAGTTTAGCCATATATGAGAGAGAGTTGACGAGAAAATGAGTGAACTGGAAGATAAAACTAGAGAAATTACCCAAATGCAGCTCAGGGAGACAAGGTGAGGTAAAATGAGAAAGAGGTTTTCATCAACATGGAGGACAGAAAGGGAAAGTCTAGCACACTTGTAATTACAGTCTCATAAAGAGAAGCTGGGAACACAGAGAAAAGATAATAGATATTTGAAAAGATAATGGCTGAGAATTAAACAGAATTGGTGAAAGATATGAGTTCATAAATATAGAAAGCAGAATAAATAAAATAAAATTAACACCATTATAGTGTTACAATGTAAGCACATAATTGTTGTAGTATGAGACCACAGAGTATTAAAGAAAAACAAATCTTCGAAACAATCATGGAGGAATGTTAGTCATTTACAATTAGCCTGATAGCCAACTTTTCCATAGCAACAGTGGAAGGCAGAAGTTAATGGAATAATGCTGCTGAGAGAAAATAACTACCAACCTAAAATTGAGTGATTCTAGAATGACAGTGAAATAAAGACATTTTCAGAGAAACAAAAATTTAAATAGTTTATCAACAATAGACTTACACTAAAATAACTTTTTAAAGAAACATAAAGGATTATAAGCCCAGAAGAAAAGTCTGAGATGTAAGAAGAATTGGTAAACAAAAAACATTATTTAAAAATATAATTTTATGCATAGGTTTGTTGAGAATTAACTATATATATATATATTTTTTTTTTTAAATGTCTAATCTATTGGTCAAAAAAATAAAAAAATAATTAAAGTACTAGACATGAAGACCATGTAAGTAATAAGGTGGTAGGCAAAGTTAATGTGTTTTACCATCTTTATATTTATCTGGAAGGAAGAATTCACTGGCCACAGAGGCAGGGATATAGGGGCCAGTCGCAGTTTTTTTTTTCTCACCAAGGCTAATCCAGTCACCATCACAGCTGAGTGCCAAAAATGCCACTGCAAAGGCCAATACTGAGCCCTCAGGTGGACTAACTAGATACTTAGTGGCGAGCCGATGACACTGGATTTCTCTGACTTTAGAGAGGGCAGTACTCTGACTAAAATAGGGTAGACGAATTCTGCTTGTGGATTTTCCTTCTCTTCCTTTAGCACTTCTGCCAGGACCAAAATTCTTGGACATGCAAAATGCCTTATCTATCACATGGTATACTGCACATGGTATACCTCCAACCATGGGTCACATTCTACAACAGAGGCAGTGCATCTGCGGGTCCATTGCGTAGAAGTGCTGATTTAGCACTAGTTGGGTAACAACACACAAGGAGGTGAAGGTACTTTCCTACAGGAATGCAGTGTATGCCTCAAATCAGAGGCTGACATATGGTACCATCTCCCCCATAGCAAGGATGCACAGGCCAGGAAGCTTTGAAGAGGAGGTGGGAGTGGCTCTTCTCACAAAAACACCTAATACGGTAACTCACTAGAATAATGTTTGCTTCCACCAGAGAACTTCATGATGTGATGAATCAGAAGCTGAGAAAGTCTGTCCCTTGGCCATTTTGGGCTCCTCATTCTATTGACCCAATAGTCAGAGAAGGGTGTCACCATGATTACTGTGCAACAGGGATAAGGAAGACAATATGTATAACCCATGAATTCACAGAGGTGCCCTTAAACAAAAGCACTGGTCAGTGGAAACAGCAGTAATTCAATCAAGTCAAGGTGCTCAAAAACTAAGAAGATTTCCATTAATGAGAGGTGACAGAAGAAGGAAAACATGATTACTAACGAGGCTTCATAGCCAGCTGTAGAGGTACGGGCTATAGCAGTTATGTTTTGAGTCACTAAATCCCTTCTTTTCTCCCTTTGCCCCCTTTCTACTTTACCAAAAAAAGACAACACTCCTGGTAGCTAATGCTTTAGATGTGAATATGACCACATTGACATTACCTCACAATGACACAAGACCCGAGGTGACTTCCCACCTCCTTTGTGTTGGACAAAAGACAGAGTACAGACCAAGAGGCAAATGGAGTGAGCAGTGCCATGTATTGCCCATTTGTTCTTCTAAATCCATCTCCACTTTTCTCCCCTTGCTTTGTTCTGCACAGGCAGACATACATAATACAAGTGGCATCAGGGTGCCCTGTGCTCTCAGGCTTCCAGCAGAGTTGGGCGATGGCAGGAGACAGATGTGGGGGAAGTGAGGTCAACACATTTATTCACCTGGCTCCCTTCCTGTGAGCTCACTTCAGACCAGCTGTTCCTCAACAGGAGGTTACTATCCCTTTTAGGGCAGTGCTGTGGAACTCTCCCTTCTTACAGTTCTAGAAACCTCTCCCTCCGTTGTCCCTTTGGGCCTAGAAGCAGTGACATCTCTACCACTGTGGCACTGGGTTCTTGCACAGATCCGAACAGTCCCCTACATCATGCCCACACCTTTGGGATTAATTTATTTATTATAAATAAATGCATTTTAGATTATCTCAACTTGAAATATCTGTTCCTATGAGGCCTGATCAATCACTCAATGTGCTTATGTGATTATTATGCTATTTAACACGATGTCTGTGAACTAACACCTATACACAGAGATTTTCATAAGTCTAGAGACCTAAGTAATTTCCTGTGGATACAAAACTGGTTAAATGTTTGGCAGCACCTGGCGAGCTCAGAAAAAGTTTTCATCAGAACACTTTCTGGGTAACCAGGAAGAGAAAGGTCCAGGAGGGATGTGAAAAGACAGTCAGCTATACTCACTCCACTTCTGGCTGTAATTCTTGGGCAATTTCTATGGAAAGCCAAGAGAGGGCCAAAGGTTTGTCTAAAAACCAGGTTACTAAGTTAAGAGAAATATTAACACAGTTTAGTACTACCTTCTCTCAGGACCAATCTCCTTAGAATGATCTGAATAATTTGAATAGGTTTTAAACTATATCAAATGGCCAACTGACCAGTTACCCAGAGGGAATCTTAATATTTCTCTAAGACACAGATTCTCTAATTGCACCTGTGTGAGCATTACCTGGAGGCGGGACTGGCTATAATTTGGCAGGGCCCAGGGCAAAATGAAAATGTGGGACCCTTGTTAAGAAATTATTAAGAATTCCAAGATGGTGATAGCAGAACCATCAAACCAAGCACAAGGCTCTTCTGAGTGCAGGGTCCTGTTGACCCCACAAGCAGCCCACCCACGGAGCCCAACCTGCCTTGAGGGCTTGCTCCCAGCAGCTCACTCTGCCCTGCTCTGGCTCTGAGGCAGTAGGGCTGGGGCAAGGGTGAGAAGTGACATTTCTAACAAGCTCCTGGGTGCTGCTCATGCTGCTAGCCCAGAGACCACACTCGAGAACCACTGCCCCAGGAAATACAAAAGATAGAAAAAAAAAGCAGAATAAAATGAACACCTAACCAATATATTTAGAACCCAAAATGACCATGTGAATAGATTTTGTAGTGAACATCACAGTATATATCTACAACTTATAAAAAATGTTAATCTACACAATTATAAATTTATAGATACAAATTTAATATCCTGAATAATATTAACTGCCTATACCACATTTAAGTATTTCTTTTCTCAACAAATGCTTACTGTCTACTGTAGCCAGGGTACTATGCTTGCTCATGTGCTAGGGATTGAATAGCTCATAAAAAAATGAAAATATTATTTAGAATAGTGATGTCAAGTTTGGAGGAGGGGGAGATATAATGTTGAGATGAGGCAGAATCCCCATCCCCGGTAGGGCAATGAAAATATGTGAATGCTATGTCATTTTTTTATAAGCACATACCTATTATAGGCCTACTGAGAAAACCTTAAAACAACTATTTTGTTTGATATAGTTGATACATAAAATAGAAAAAGCATCATAGCTGGGTGATTTTTATGTGCTAGAGAATTCCTCATTTCAAGCAAGGCTGAGATATTAGATTTTCATGGTTACCTACAAAAGTTTATTAAGAATTATTAACTCCCATTCTATGATGAAAAACTGAGTCTATGAATACACAAAATCTTCAGAAGTTTTCAAATACTCCACTTGGAATAACCAAGTTATTGGTTGGGAAAATCAGCAAGTCTAGGGTGAATTTTTTTCTGAAGGATTAACAAACTGTTAGCTATCCTTCTGTGAAGACTAAACAACCTCACTGTCACTCACGAGGCCTCACAAACCTGCTGACTGTTTTCACAAATATCTCCTGCCTCACAGCCGGCAAGAGTCCAGGCTAGCTTCAGTATTCTGGTTTCTCTTCCTGAATATACAGTGTGGCTGGCTGTTGACCATTCATCATTATTATTTCAAAGGATGAAGAGTTCACTCATGTGGAATGTAGGTATTCCTGACCTCCGAACTCCATTGTTCTGAAGCCAGGGAAAAATATGAGACCTGTGTGACACTAAACAAATCTGATAAGGTCATGTCTAGCTTCAAAGCAAGACCAGTAACCAACTGCACAATAGCCTGAAAATTTCCAGTATATTCTTCTTTCTAAGCCTTGGGTGTTGACAATTAACTTTTTACTATTCTAAGCTGAATTTACGGCTTTTTTGATTATAAATTTAGTAAAATTAAATAATTAAAATTGTAAAACTTTTAAAATGACATTAAAGAAATAAAATAAGTCATATTTTCCCCCATGACCTCCCTACCTCACACTTGAACATGAAGAAGATTAAAATATATGTACCGTATTACAAGAGTTTACTGGGAAGAACATTAATGAAGAATGCTAAGAAAACTTTATATTAGACTTCCAAAACATAAAAGTAAACAAGGAAACTCCAGTTCCCAATGAAGATCCTCAAATCAAAGGCATTTCAGCCGATGAATGTTTACTGTGAGATTCTGGTAAAATTTCTTTGCATAGGCATCATTTTTTCAATTAAAGATTAAAGAATATTTTATATCTGGTCCCTAGTTGATTTATATCAGTGTAACTGCCAATATTTCTTAATTCACAATGAAATTGCACAGAGCTCAATTTATAAATATTTATATATAAAGTTAACAACTGTGAACTGTAGCAGTGTGTCAAACTGTAAACACAGTCATGGAGTATTGGTTCGTTTTGAGAACAGATGTTGGGCTATCTCCATGATGGGCCTGATTGCAGGAGACATAGTAATGATTTAGTCTCTTTCTTTTTAGCAACTTTCAAAACAACACCAGGTAAATTCAGGGAGAACTAAACCTGACACTTGAGTCCCCATTCTCCATTCCTGCCACCATGGCAGACATCACTAATTTATCCTAGAACTTCTTCAGAATTCAGATCGGCCTTGGTACAGTTCTCGACATGCACTCTAGTGGTCAGTACCTATTGACTGCAAGTGGTACAAGATTCAAACGATTTTCTCTCTGTTTAACTCTTGTATCTTGCAGTGGTTCTCACAATCTTTTATGTGTAGCGTATTTTCAAATATTAGAAAGTCTGTAGCACTCCCAGGGGATTAAAAGATTGAAAACAATTATAAATACATTTCACCAGCAATAATAATTTAATCCCTTTCACAGCCTCTTGGTCTAGTAAAACAGTCACAGTTATCTAGTTCATTTTGTATCCAACTTATCCTTTGAGGGTGACTGTTTACAGCGTTGGCTCCACTCCTGCATTTACTAGCAGAGTAAAGCTCTCTTGTGCCCACTAAACATGCCATGTTCCTTTAGGCTCTCCTGGTGGTCTGCTTAGGGGAGTAGAGGGGTGAGATCGCTGTCGATTTGACTTTAGAAAGAACAATTTGGCCGATGAATGCCTGCCCAAATCCAGGGCCAGAGAGAATGATTAGGAGTCTACGGGGTGCTTGCCAGGAAATACAATTAGGTCTACCTGTTTTATCTGCCTTACTTCCTTCAATCCTCTCAGCACCCCTAGAGAAAACTGAGGCTCAGAGAAGCCAGCGCCTGGCCCCATGATCCACTATGAAGAACTGACCGCGGCAGGACTCTAACCAGCTGTGGCCGACTTCAAAGCCAATGTGCTTGGCCTCTCTGTAACTCCACCCTCTGGTGACCAAAAGAATCCCCCCCTCAGCTTCTACAGCAGGAATGGATCTTAAAAATCAACAGCCACACCCCCAAAAGGAAGTAGCCACCATCATTCTTTCTACTGCTCCAGTCAGAGTTGGTTTCACTGAGGGCAGGCAGCCCGTTTCCTGCTTGGACCAGGTGTCCGAAGGCAATGGTTCCTTCTGCTTCCTCTGGAAGGTCTTTCAGGATCACTGCCTTCCACTTGAAATGTGATAACTGATAAGAGATAAAGTGGATGAGAGGGCTTTAAAAATGTTAAAAGTGCCACACCATGCAAATCAGTATGAGAATTACTTAAATTTAGCCTCCTACCTTCAAACAGGAGCAATATTTTTGTTCTCACTTTATAGGTGAAGAGAGGAACTCTATTAACCTTTAGTAAGTATCTCATGCCAGTGCTGTACTAGACATATGATGTACATGTGATCATTTAATCTTTCCAACAGGCATCAGGTGTATATTATTATATATTTTTAATTGCCTTGGTTACCGTTTTTTGTTTGTTTGTTTTTGGAGACAGTGTCTCCCTCTGTCTCCCAGGCTGGAGTGCATTGGTGCAATCACAGCTCACTGCAGCCTCAAACTCCTGGCCTCAAGTGATCCTCCCATCTCAGCCCCCTGGGTAGTGGGGACTACAGGTGTATGCCACCAGACTCGACTAATTTTTTAAATCTCTCTGTAGAAATGGGGTTTTTCCATGTTGCCCAGAATGGTCTGGAACTCCTTGCCTCAAGCCATCCTCCTGCCTTGGCCTCCCAAAGCACTAGGATTACACAAATGAGCCACTGTGCCTGGCCCCCTCTGGTTAATTTTTATTACCGCATCACTTACCATATATTTCACTTATTTATTTATCATCTGCGCCTTCCCCATTTCGTTTGATTCTCCATTCCATAAGTGATTCTGATTTTGGTCTGTTTCATTTACTGATCTATCTCCAATAGCACATTGCACACAGCAGATGTTCAATAAATATTGGTTGAATAATGGAATCAAGGCTCGGAGAGATTCAATAACTTCCCTGAGGTCACACAGCTTGGAACTGAGCCCTCTGTCATCTGTACCCAATCACCATATGGACACCTCCCACTCTGGGCTCAGAGTTGCTCACATGATTAAAGAGTCACTCCAGCCAGCAGAAGCCTGAAGACAGTGCAGTAATGTCTGGATATCACTTGGCACTGTATTTCATGGGGAATAATTGTACTTCTTGACCAGATGTTCCCTGAATTTATTGCTTATTCACAACAACAAAAAAGAATAAAGAAGTTCAGTCCAGAGATAACAGACGTATCCCTAGATTTGGAAAACCCTAAACTAATGGTCCTGGATTAGATTATACCAGTAGGGAACCCAACTCACAATTCCTCTTGGACATTTTCCTCCTAGTCTTTGGTCCCTGCCTGGTTCAAATGGCTGCAATTCAACTCAACAGACACTGACCAAAGGCCTACTGAGGATCACCTGTCACCCACAGGATGTAATTAGGGAAGCTGTTCTGCAGTACTCATGATGTATCACAAAAGTGATAAAAAGAGCATACAGTAGGAGTCCCAAGGAAGGAAAGGCTGGTATCTAAAGGCTGCATTAAAGAAGACATCAGGGGGGATGGGATGTGACCTGGGCTAAGAAGAGTCACTCTCCAAGAAAAGAAGAATCCGGGGTCACCACCGAGTTGAAGCAGAGGAATCATGGATTCTGGATTTCTAAGCACAACTGAGAGACAGTACAACTTAGCCCAGGGAGTCTCATCAGGGGTGGCTTTGCTTCACAGGGGACATTTTGCAACCTCTTGAGTCATTTGCCGCAACTGGGGAGGGTACTACTGACATCTAGTGGGTAGAGGCCAGAGACGCTACTGAGCAGACAGCCCCCCCCCAACAAAGAACTGTTCAGTGCAAAATGCCAATTGTGGCAAAGTTGAGAAAGCTTGACTTAAAGATCATGAATTTTGAAGGCCAACAGACCTGGGTTGGGGTCCTAGCTCTACCTCTAAGTAGCCAAGTAATGTGCAAATCACTTATCCTCACTGAGCTTCAGTATGTTCACCTGTTAAATGGGAAATGCCCGTGATATATACTTCACGATGGCTATTATTTCATTCAGCAGGTATGTCTAAAGGGTCTCCAAGGTGTGAAGCTAAACATGGGATCCAGGCATAAAAGTGATCATGGGTATAAAGAAGAAGAGGTGCTACTGCACAGATGTGCTGGGGCTGAAGAAGCTCCAACAAGGAACATTTACCCTACAAGAGGAATCAATGAAGACTTCCTGGAAGAAGTAGCATTTAATTGAACAAGGGAAGGAGGGTGAAAAGTGACATAGATGAAGAGGAGCAGATTAAATGAGATAACAGATGATGCTCATTGTCGCATATGTACATTGCAGCAGATTCTACTATAGCGTAAGTTTCTCTTCTTATTCTTCCTAAGTTCTTGGCTCTCAGGCTAAACATTTCCTAATTTCCATTACAGTTAAATATGGCCATGAGATTAAGTTCTTGCCAATAGAATGTGAGAAGAGGTGATATATTGATTTCTGGGCCTAGGGTTTTAAATTATTCATTTTTCAATGACCTTTTACCCTTCCTGAATGCTAAACAGGTGTGTGGTCCAGACCCAACTTCAGCCATCCTAAGGCAGGGGGAGGCACAGTTTTTCTGTAAAGGGTTATATATAAATATTTTCAGTTTTGTGTGTCAGATGATCTCTGTTGCAATTACTCAAATCCACTGTTGTAGCACAAAAGAAGTTACAATGTACAACAAGTGGGCATATCTGAATTCCAATAAAACTTTATTTATAAAAACAGGAAGCAGGCCAGATTTGGCTGGCCATAGTTTGCCAACCCCTGCAGTAGAGATGGGGGAGTAATAATGTGGAAAGAACCTAGGTTCATGACGGAAAGCATGGAATAGAACTTCCCTATCAACATAGACTCCTTCCTTTGGAATAGTTATGAGTGAGAGAAATAACCATATATATTCTTAAACCTTGGTATATATTCTTAAACTTGGTCTTGTCCTAACTAATGCATGGGTTTCTCAGGCCTCTCTGGAATTATTTAGACTGTCCTGGGAACCTAGTAACAATGCACGTGTAAGAGAGTGCTCTGGTAAATGACCTCTGAGCATTAGGCCTTTGGAAGCAAGACTGCCTTCAGGCTGGAGGAAGCTCATGCTTTAGCCTGAGGGGTCAAGGGTAAAACCTCAGCACTTACTTCCCATCGAGCTAAGGGAAGCAATTGGAGATATCGGCATCATTTAAAAGTTCAAGGTTTGCAGAAAACCTAACAAATCACCATCAAATTCTGGCTGTCTGACATCTGTGGGTGCCCTCCTGGAAACCCCCTCTAAGTAAACAGATGGTGTCTTCACTCACGGCTGAGAGTGTATTAAACGAAGTGAAACAGCAAACAAACTCGGGGTAATTCCAGGAAGGCCATGCTGGCTGAATCATGGCCTCAGTGACTTTATATAAGATGAATGTAGAATTTCTGATGGGCCTCTGGACCAAACTCATTGGTGGTATTCATTATTTCTGGCTTGCTCTATAATTATTAGTGTTGGAGACGTGGGAAGGCAAAAGTATCCCAGGCAGAACTTTTTCCAAAAGAGTTTAAAACAAAATTCTCATAGTCCTTTTTGCATTTATAATCCATTTACAACTATGTAACCCAACGTTCATCAGAAATTGGTCATTGCCAATTCTAAATAATCCCTAGATCCTGAAAAACAGAGCTAAACCAGCCTGAGGTGCTGGGAGAGGAGGGTGGGTAGCACTGCCAAGATGTGTGAGCTGGAAAGAACTTAAAAAGTATCCAGTTCAGTCTGATTCTCCCATTTCACAGAGGAGAAAACTGAGTCCAAGGAAGGTTTTATGTTCAAGGTCACAAAACTAAGTGAGAAATAATATATTTAATACTTGTATGGTTTAGGGAGAAAAACTATAAAATTTTGATCCTTGTTTGTTTGTTTTGGAAACTGGGGAAAATTACTCCTTTTTCTCTTTTGCTTTCTATATTGAAAAGATCCAGAGGTAAATGTGGACCTCAACTTTCCTATCAATTTATATGACCAAATCACAAACTCTTATGAAATGTGGAGTTAATAAAACCTCCAGAATTTTGACTAATTTCTTAACTTCATTTAGTTTTCTAAGAAAAAATGGTATGAGTAAGATATTTACACTTGTTCTTGTCAAACGATGACAGCTGTTTCCCCCAATGAGCTTTTTTTTCACCTACAGAATTCTATGGCTTTCAGAAATAAGATAGAGAAGTGCTAGTTATATCCAGATTCAGATGCTAAAAGGGCATCACCAGCAAAATTCACTTTTGTGTGCTCAATTTCCTTGTATCTTTGAATAGGTTCTCCCCTGGCTTCCAAAGACCGCCGTGGTGCACCCTAAGGGGCAGACAGCTTGGAGATTCCAGCTGGCTCTACACGGCAGGCCTGGGCCAGGCTGCCTCTCACCACCCCGTCGTGAGTCCTGGAGCAGCTCTCTCGCCTTCCTCAGAGCGGCACGGGCACTTAAGCAGTCAGAAAGACGCTGACCTCAATAGGCCATCACTTCTCTGAAAAGCCAGAGCTAGGACACAGAAACGTCCAAACATGGTGCCGTGCCATTGATTTTCACTTCAGTCATAACATTTTACAGTGCTTATAGGGAAGACACATACACATCCCCAGCGTGGGACTGAAAAGATCAGACAGGCTGCAAAGTTCTGGGATTGCAATCCGATCTATGGGAGATCACACCAAGGACATTTGTCTTTCTTTTTTTTTTTTTTTTTTTGAGACAGAGTCTCACTTTGTTGCCCAGGCTAGAGTGAGTGCTGTGGTGTCAGCCTAGCTCACAGCAACCTCCAACTCCTGGGCTCAAGCGATCCTGCTGCCTCAGCCTCCCGAGTAGCTGGGACTACAGGCATGTGCCACCATGCCCGGCTCATTTTTTCTACATATATTAGTTGGCCAATTAATTTCTTTCTATTTATAGTAGAGATGGGGTCTCGCTCTTGCTCAGGCTGGTCTCCAACTCCTGAGCTCAAACGATCCGCCCACCTCGGCCTCCCAGAGAGCTAGGATTACAGGCGTGAGCCACCGCGCCCGGCCGACATTAGTCTTTCGACACAACCAAAGAATGAAAGAAAGTCCCCGCCTGGCTTTCCGGCTTGCTTGTGCCCCAAGCACAGAGGCTTTGTGGTAAGAAAGGAGCTGGAACAACTGCTGGCCACATTCTTGATCCCCCGAATTTCAGGGGAAACACACATATCAAACCTTTTCAACACATTTTCAGACGCACCAAATATGTTGCAATGAGGAGCATCTCAGGTGGAAGAAAACCATTCTGCTCGTTCTTGAGCTTGGTGTCAAAGAGGCGGGAAGGTTCCCACATAAAAAGCAAAGATGTATTTCACTTGAATCATCCTCAATGACAAGATTTTAAGGAGATAAATCCTTTTCTTCGCAAAATATATGTAACTCACGTGCGTGTCTGCAAATCCTCAGGCAACTACTATACATTTTAAAAATCTATCTTGGTCTTCTGTTCATGTGAGCATTTTCATATTCTGACAGGTCAAAACATTTTTGCTCCTTTTCTTCTTTTTTTGGTTGTGCACACAAGTCATATCACTGAAGAAAATTCAGAAGACAAAGATAAGGAAAAATAAAAACAACAAACTATGATCTCATCAACCCAAAATAAATAATTTTCGGACCCCGGTAAATATCCCTCCAAACATTTCTGGTTTTCTCTCATGCAGTCTTGTTCTCCTCCAAGTGCATAGCAGACACACCCTAAAATGAATGCACACTGCACATGTGTACCTGAATTTGTTTCACTCAGTAATGTGTAGACTATCTCAATGAAAATAATGCATATCAGCATGATCTCTTTCAATGGCTATATTCCATTATGACTATGCGTAAACATATATATGCATAAAAACACACCATAATTTATTTAATCAGCCTCCATGGTTGGACAAATATTACTAAGATATCTCCTTTTCTCCCACTATCATAAATGATTCTTTAATAGATGTGGATATTTACGTACCTAGATCTTTATGAATCTGTCTAGTTCTTTCCATAGGCTAAATTCATAAAAGAATAGTCACACCAAGGAATATCAGTATTTGAACGCTTCAGAAGTCTACAATTCCTGTATTAGGATAAGTGTCGCTAGACTTGTCTGACAAAACTCCATGATACAGAAATATTCTATATCTGCACTCTCTGATATAGCAGCCACTAACCACATGTGGCTACTGAGTATTTGAAATGTGCCTAGGACTGATTTTTAATTTTCTTTAATTTTAATTTAAATAGCCACACATGTCTAGAGGCTACTATATTAACAACACAGATTCTAGATCAACTCAGTGTTACTTGAACTTTTTAGAGTGTGTCATATCAATCATGTCTCTTCTTAATGAATCTTGTACACAACCTTGACATTTAAGAACACTATCTTTCCTATCAAAGGTCTTCATATAGCGTCCCCCAAGTGTTCTTCACAACATCTTCTGAAAAAAGAAGGGCAAGCATTATTTTTTCCATTTCAGACATGATAAAAACTGGAGTTTAGGGAGGTAAGTAATTCTACCACAGTAAGTTAAGAGAGGAAATTACACACAATCCTGTTTGTGGCTATTCTTCCCTTGTTCTTTGCTTTCAAAATTAGTTTGGATTATCTGAGCCTTCCACAGGTGGAGCTCTACCAAAACTGTCTGTCTGATTTCCTGCCTCCCAGCCTTTGCCTATGCTGTTCCCACTGCCTGAGACACTGGTCTAGTTCTTACTTCTTTGCTCACCCACCTATTTGTCATCTTCCAGAATTCAGCTTAGCTGTCACCTCACTTCCTCCAGGAACCTCTCCCTGACCATGCACCCCAAGGCCTAGGTTAGGTGTCTTATTCACAAGCTCCCACAGCATCTGTTCTCACCCCAGGCATAATTTCCTTAACTGAAACCAGAGCTCTGCCAAGGCAGGGGCCACGCCACTCTGGTTCACGTATAATGAGCCTCAACGAACACTTGCTGAATCAGTAAGTATAATAGAAGAAGGTCTCCCCAAAGCATGTTTGTTAGCAAGGAGCAAGTATTCCAAGGTTGAAAACATAACTTCAAATAATCCATTAATGTGATACTCAAAAGAATATATAATCAATGACTAATATAAATAATCTATTAAGCAAATACTTGTTGAGTGTCCATGATGTACTAGACACTGGATTCCAGATCCTGATGGTTCAATAGGGAATAGAAAAGACAAATCCCTGCTATAATGTGATGAAATAGACAATCCACAAAGCTCCCAGTTACAAGAGGTAGGAAGTGTGGTGGGTGAGGCCAACAGGCAGAGAGAACTATAGGGAGGATCTACACAATGGGGGTACAGGGAATATTCCCAGCACAGAGAACTCTACTATTTTATAAAAAGCTTAGGTAATAAATAAATAAATACTAGGGTCATGGGTATATCTCAGGGCAATCCATACGGTAGGAGAGGGGAAAACCCCATACAGACACAAAATTATAATTAATTCTGATTCTTGATGGAAGTGGTAAGTTTGTATTTGTGTGTATGTCTTTCATGCTGCATGGACCAATATGGCATGAATCAGTATCATGGTTAAACCAATTCTATGACCTAAGGTCCATAAAAAAAAAAAAAGAATGAATGCCAGGTACTATTTAAACACTGTACACTTTCATATTTCAATTCTCACAAGAGTCCCACGAGGTAAGTACTGTCTGTCATTACCCACATTTTGCATATTAGGAAACTGAGGCATGGACAAAAGCCCTAAATACCTTGCTAAGGTCCTATGATAAACAAGTGTCAGGAATTGTACCAAGGCAGTTTGACTCCAGAGCTACAATCTTCTAAACCGCTGAGACACAAACCTTCTCAGGCTGTATTGGCGAACTGTACTGTCTAATACAGTCCCTACTAGCCACTTTGAGATATTTAAATCAAAAATAATGAAAATTACACAATATTTAAAATTCATTTGCACCCAGCCACATTTCAAGCACTCAATCAATAGTCACACAGAGCAAGTGGCTACCATCCTGGAGAGTGCAGATGGAGAACACATCCCCATGGAAAGTTCTATTGAACAGCCCTGGCTTAGATGGATGCAGAACCAGGAACGCAGCTCAAGTTGACACATCCTCAGGTTCTGTGCTCTTTCTGCTACTCTACCTGCTGCTAATCACAGGTTCCTGAGGGTGGCAGCACTTACGGAATCTCTGCTCAGGAAGGTCCTTTGGGTGTCTGCCCTGCTCCAGGCCAGAGCTGGAACTGCCTGATCAGGTGGCCAGCTTTCGATGCTGGCCTTTTGTTCTACACTGGCCACTTTTCCTAACAAATGAAAAAACAAAAATTATGAAACACAGAAATGTTCAGCATGTGTAAATAGTTATGTAAGAGAAAATAAAAGGCTTGCCACGACACCTTCAAAGAGCCGGCCTTAATATAAATGCCAAATTTTTATCATTCCTTCAAAATTATTTCTCCTATTAAATGTGAGTCCCTCCATCAAAGCCACATTTGCTCATTTAGTCAACCACTCTTCTAGCCTTGGGCAACACACACTTTTCCACTTCTTCTCATGTAACCCTCTTGGCTACTGTGAACGCTACAAAACCCACTTCAAAGCATGTGAGAGGCGGGAACAGGATCTACAAGGCCAAGAGGCAAAGATTCCAGGGATGGGATAAGATGAGATTTGGAGAGGATGATGAAAGCATTCATGGACATTTTTGCAAATGCATCAGCACCAGCAAACTGCAGATGAAACAGAATAAAAACAAAAATGAAAGTGTAACTCTGGCATCCCAATCAAAAGCCCTTTCCAAGGACCTGCTCATTCAAGTGTCCTAAAATTCAGGAATATGTAAGTTAGAAAAATGCCCTTTGGTTGTGAGACATGCATAATTAAACCTTCAGGATCATTCAATGCACATTCTCTCCTTTTGAGTCTCATGACAATTCTGCAAGGCACACAAAGGTAGTAGTAGCATGCTCATTTTACAGGTGAGAAATCCAAGAACGTTTAAGTTTGTAAATTGCTGGAGAATCTCACATATGATCTAGGATCAAGCCAAGATTTCCTGTTGCCATCCCAGAAGAGTTTTTGCTATACAATGCTTTGTTTTACTTTATTTTTGCATGCTGAAGCATGAATCACATTCTCTACTCTTCCTTTTCCATTTAAACCTGTACTGGTAGGGCTTATGTAAAGAAAGCCTTTGAAATCTATAGCTAGGCCATGAAATAACTAAGAAAATAGAAATGTTAGCTGATGTGGTCAATCTTTCTATAAAAATAGTTACACGGTAGATGACAAGTTGTAAGATATATGTGGGCTGGTTAAGTGTGGGCTACTTGTTTACAAGGCTGCATGAAAGCTGGGTGAATATATGGCTCTAATCATTTCTCTCCACGTTCCACATGAAAGCATTTTTCCTGGCCTGCTCCTCCCCATCAAACTCACAAACATACTGTATAGGCTAGAACTCAATGGTCCCCATGCAATGGCAGCTAAGTAATCTAAAATGGGCATAGTGTTTACCAAAAAGTGTACTCTGCTCTTTGCCCCTTTGTCTAGTTAAATCATTCTCTCCTTTTGGTCTGTGGTATGGATATGGTACCCCAGCCAGAATCCTCCCTTGACTCCACAGCATTCTTGGCCTTTGTTGTAGCAGCTGCCAATGCCATCTCACTGGGACGGTCTACCTATTGTAATCCACTGTCTAGTCTATCTCTAGCACTTGACTATGAGCTTCTAGAAGGCAGACTCTTTAAATACTGGAACTGGGCCTAACATAGAGTAGCCAACAGTAACGTTTATTGAAAGATTATTTGTCAAAACAATGAACACACGAACAGACAAAAATCTATCAAGTGGTCTGAGTTCCAATTAGGGTTCAAATATGGCAAAGATGCCCACTTAGAAATTTGCTTAGATGTCTGTTCTCTTAGCAGGGTGTTGTAGACTGTGATTTTGGTCCCTGGTGTTACACCCATGAATATGTCACATTACCTGGCAAAAGGGAGTTTGCAGATGCAATTAAGGTCACTGATGAGCTGATTTTAAAATAGGCAAATTATCCTGGATTAATCTGGTGAGTCCAATATAATCACCTGAGCCCTTAAAAGCAGAAGAGGAAGTGAGAGAGATATGAAACATAAGAATTGGACCTGTTATTGCTGAGCTGAAGATGGAGGAGCCACATGAAAAGCAGAAGGAAATGAATTCTCCCAACAACCTAAGCTTGGAAGAAGAGCCTTGGGCCTAGATAAAAACTGCGCCCAGCTGCTAACTGAATTTTAGCCTGGTGAGACCCTGAGCAGAGAATCTAGCTAGAATAACCATTAAATTATTTTTAAAAAACACCATGTTGCATACCTTAAATATATACCATTTTTATTTCTTAATCATACTTCAATAAAGCTGGAAAAATAAATGCATCGTAAAAAAGAAATTGAAATAATAAATATGTGATGATTTAAGCTGCTACCTTCTTGGTAGTTTGTTATGGCAGCAATAGAAGACTAACACAGGAGGCTTCCCCAGATGTGGCAGACCCTATCACAGGGTTTGACTGAAAGTCTTTAATTGGGGAGGTCACCTCCCCTTCCCCACTAAACTGGTAAGGGGTAAAGAAGTGAGTCAGGAAAGGAAAGGAAGCCAATATGAAATGCATTAATGAGCAGGCTATCGCTGTGGCAAATGGGGCCCAGCCCCACTGGAAGTGGATCGGATTCTGGTCCACCAGCTCTCACCTGGCACTGGTGGAGGACTGCTCCCAGGAATGTCACCTTTCCAGCAATCGGCCCTTCTCTATTTTCTTCTCCCTTGCAGTCTCTCCTCTAGCAGAAGAAAGCAACCTAATCAAATAACTCCCCAGAAAGTATTACGTACTAAAATATTAGCCCTTGGTGTAGTCATGCATTTAAAAGAGTACTTGCAGAGAACAGGCGATATTTAAGCTTCTCCATGGTAAGTCCCAAATGGAGGAATTTGACATGTATCGGGTGGGAGACACTTTTCTAGTCTCCCTGCTACACCGCCCTACAGTCGAGTCTGCATTCTTACTTGCTGCTGTTTGGGCTGGCAAGGCTTGTCTGCTCTGAAAGCTTCTGAAAGTTAGCATTCACTAGCGACACTGCTTTATGAATGGGGTTGTGAGTCCTGTGGAACTGCGACCCGTGTGGCCTCTCTCCATATCTCTCTGCAGATCTTTAACCACTTTGGGCATCTCATATGAAAGTCACATTATAGATCCAAAGCATTATTCTCATTCACTAAGTAATGATGGTAATAGATCCAAGACCAAGAGTGACACCTGGTGCTTAGGGACATTCCAAGGATGTAGGAGACTCCGTGGAGGAACTAGTTGCTTAGCACCAGCATAACCACACCTATGTCGCACGCAGTCTCATTTCCCCACATAATTCCCATTGCTTCAGGACAATTCGAATCTCGTCTTTCCTCAGTGGAAAGGCTGTGATTACAAAACAAGGAGCTTGCCATAGCAGGGATGAATGCGATTGTTCCACAGAACTATTATATCTGAAAACAATCTCCCAAAGGAGATACCTGCAGGTTGCCATGGGCAAGTAAGCTGGCCAGGTGGAAATATTTTATTAAAACCATGAAAGGGACTTGAAAACATTTTCTGGTTTCTGACATGTGTGATAGTGCAGAGAAAGTCATAAATGAGATACCTGCTTCTCCAATGTGGCAAGATTCCTTAGCTATTCACATCAAAGTCTAGTCTCAAGTACCACTGAGCTTACTAAATGCTTCAAATCCCACTTCTCAGAGGTAAAGCTTGCAGGACACGAGGGGTTCTAGCCATGCCCAGTAATGTATGGTGTTTATTATTTTATAGGTCCAGGGCTTAGCATCATTCATGCAATACACACAACCACCTTCTGCTATTAGCATTCTCCCCAGCTCAACCCCACCTGAGGCTCCGAGAGATCAGATCACTTGCGCCAGGTCAAAAACAACTAAGATTTGAATCCAGATCTGACCTGTTACTCAGGTCCCTGCTGCAGACATTTCTCAGCTTACAGTGTTTTACATTCAAACATACGCAGTGTTGGGGGCCAAATGACTTGGCCGTCCCAGCAATGGTTTTAGCAGCCCTCTGCCTCCTCTTGGCCCTGACTTGTGCCAAAGCATCCACAACTGGATGGTCCTGAGCACTCACCCAAGGAATGGGCAGTCCTCAGCTTATCAAGTCCAACCTCATCCCTTTCATTCTAGAAAGCACTTCAGTTTGCAAGTAAGTGAGACTTATACTGTTTAAGAATAACCTTAAATCCATTCCATTTGTGTACATTTAGAAAGAAGTCAACCACTCCCAAACCTTGGTCGAGGCACTATTGTGTAGTGGTTATATCCTTGGGCTCTGGGGCCAAAAGAACTTTTGGGTTCACCTATGGTATTGGGTTCACCTACCTTGTTCAAAAGTGGCTTGTGAAGTGAAGCAAAGCAATTAAGTTCTCTGAGTCTTAGTTTCCTCGTCTGTCAAGTGGACCATTTTATAAAACTGTTCATGGGGCTATTGTGAGGATCAAATGAAATAATGCACATAAGAGCTTGGAATCATACCTGGAACATAACAGCCCTCAATAAATGTTAGTCTCATCATCATCTCACTGTCTTCCAGCCCCTTGTTGTTAGAGGCAAACTTCCAGCTGATGAGGATGCAGCTCAAAGGAACAGCCTTCCAGTTCTCTAACTGAATAAAGTCTGAGACTCAGCCTCTCCTTACTGCCTGTTGAGCCAGCCATCTGATTGCTTGTCACTGCTGCTTCCACAGGGCACCACACTTCTGAGGGATACGTAAGATTTAAGGTCTGCATGATGGGAATGTCAAGAAGAATTCCTCTTTTCTCTCGGCAAAACTGCCAAGACCTTCCAGAGCTGCTCTGGAAGGAGACTATACCCTGAATGCTCCAATTCATTACAGTGACATTCACAAAATACATATTCTGTGCACCAAGCTCCACACTCAGAGCTGAATCAGCCTGGTCACTGCCCTGCCTTTCGTCTTACCAGAACAGGGCAAGACTTTGAGTTAACAAGTCCTAAAAACCAGAACTAAAAAAACAGAACTATCAACTTTTATGCCTAGAAGAATGGTGTCAACAAAAGTCTCATTCTGGATCTAATATTAATCAGATTTTACTACATTAAGATTTCTATAAAACACACAGTACAATAATCTTTCTTTTTTCAAAGGAAAAACAGGAACACAGAAGCTGATCGTTGGCTCAGATTGATCTAGGTTTGAACCTTGGCTTGCTACTTGCTAGCTGGACTACTTAGCAAGTGACTCAACCATCTCAGCTTTATTCTCCTCAGCTGCAAGATGGAGGCATTGAAACTCCCACCCTCAGGGAGGTCTGTGTGTGCTAAGTGTGACAAAGCAGCTAAAGCCCTCAGCACAGCACCTGGTGTTCACAAATTGTTAGAAATTCTTCTTATTATTAAAGTACCTCAAATCTCACGACATAGTTTCACTGGCCATGAGTCAGCAAAGAAACCTCTAAAGGATTCAGAGAAGGAAATGGTTTAATATTTTTTAATGGAAAGCATTTCAAAGTTACTGTATATAACTTGTCTCTGCAAGTCCGTATGTGTGTCCTTGTCTACTCATATGGACACAGGGGAAGGGACCAGCTTTTGCAGAAATGGCACTGGTGCCAGCTAATGTGGGTCACCCCACAGAAACTCAGTTTTGTGCACTGGGTTTTAATGGTCCTCCTCTGCTGGGCATACAGGGCTATGGTTTGAAGTAAATGCATTCAAATAAACATCTTTTGGTGCCAGAACTGCCATGGGCACATACTTTTCTTTCAATGGTCCTGGGAAGTGGTTTGTTAAACTATTGTTCTCGATTAAAAACTCATGTGTTTGCTCAGTCCAATATGGGTCGCTGCTTTGAGTGAAAGATCCCCTTAACATGGCAAAACCTCGACTTGTGACAAGCCAGTGCCAAATATGTCTTAACCAGATGCAGGCCCGGGTTTGATTAGCAGCCACTGAATTCCATGTCAAATCAGATAATGATGGTTTTTCCCCTCTGCTGAGCAAATATCCTCAGCTTTTAATCAAGTCTATATATGAAAAACCTTTATATAAATAACTACGTGTAGTACAATGGTTTTAAAACTATGGTTCATCTCAACTTTCCTGACCTCTGACTGTTTAATCTGAGAAGGACCTGTGCAATACCAACTAAAAATAAAGGAACTCCAATATTTATTTTGGCAGATTCCATATAGATATAATAGAGGGACATGTGGTGAGTGGAAATTCTCTACCACACACAGAAAGAAGAAAAAGGAAAGGCTCTGGAGCTCATTTTTCTTTTCCCACTTGTGGGACAGCATCTATAGGATAATGATGATATTAGGACTGCAAAGACACGTGCTGCTTTGGAACGCTGTACCAGATCCATGGCTGTGCACGGAAACCTCTTGGCCCCTTTGGATGTTCAAAGGGTCCAACTGTAAACCTGGGAACATGAACCTCTTGAGCGGGGCTGGGGTCTCAGCCTGAGCTTCCTCTCCCTTCTTGTGGACACAATTTAGGTGTCTGAAGTTAATTATTTGCAGGTGCATTTCGGCTGCATGTAATAGAAAGCGTTCCCCATTGGCCTCTTGCAGGTGTAATTAGCAATTTCCACCTCACTTTGAGGGGGCAAGTGGATAATTGTGCCCACAGGTGGTTCCCAATGGGGTCTAGGAGAATGCCCGTTGCACACTGCCGTCTGTGGAACATGCTCATGCAATGGGTGCTGGGCATTCAGGAACAAGGTCGTGTTGCATCTGGGGTGCAGAAGCAGAACCCCACATGAAGGGTGGAGTTAGGGGTTTCTTCTGGTTCTTCTCATCCATAAAAGAGCTACAAAAGAGCATCAGGAAACAATGAGAATAGGTGGACTCTCTGAGGCATAAGGGAGTAAAAGCTTTGGGCTGATGACATTGAGTAATTCAAGAAAAAGGAACTCTCACATGGGAGTGACCAGAACTATAGAAGTAACCTTTGGTAGAATAAGACAAGCAACTCAGTGAGAAAAATATTAATAATTCTCTATTAACTTTATAATAAGCCTTACACTTCATAAGTTTTACATAAAGTCTTCTCGCACAAATCATCTAATGTGAGCTCACATATTTAAAGTTATAATATTCAAAATTTTAATACAACACTTAACTAAGCACTTACTATGTCTAATATTATTCTAAAAGTGTGTGTATGTGTGTTCAACTAATGGTCTTAACAGATCACTTTAAAGACTTGTTATGCCCATTTTAAAGAAGAGAAATTGAGGCACAGGAAGGTAAGTAACATGCCCAAGGTCACACAGTTAGTAAGTAGTGGAGCCAGATTTCCAAGCCAGCACTAGTTAGTTCATTGCTCAAGATAATAAAAGTTTCAAATGAGAAGTTAGAATCAGGGAGTTAAGGATTTGTTCTGCAGGATAAGCTATATAAGAGTGTTCGTTTGTTCATCCATTTAATAACTCAAGGGACATTTGGTGAGATTGGGTCCAGCCACTCTGCTAGACACCAACACCTGGGAGAGGAAGACAGCCTTCTTGGCACAAATGTCAGGTCGATGTTTTAAAATCTAGAAGTTTCCTTGGCTACCTGTTTAAGGTTGGGAATAAAAAGGGGAGAGAGCAGAAATAAAAAGAAAATAGAGTGAGCAAAAGAGAGAGGTACAAAGGAAGTGAGAGAGGGAAGGAAGGCACAAACCAGAGAGAGTAAAGAAAGGGTTTAAAAGAAGGAAGCCTTAGAAATTAGTTTGTGTTCTGAAAATTAATCCCTTTATGAGGAAGAGGGGGAAAGTCACATCAACCAACCAGTAGAGTTAGCTGAGGAATGTTGAAGAGAAACCCTATAGTATCTCCAGATGCTTATCTTCTTGCTTTAACAGCAAGAACATGTGTTCGATAGGACTGCCAAACATCATTCCTCATGTTGAAATCTGAAAACCAAAGTGGATCCCAGCTCCCTGGACACTGTGGCCACAATGACCTGTGAAGGGGCCAATTCTGAGCACTTGAGTTCTGGGAAGCCCATCTAATGCATGGCACCAGGCTTGGTGAGAATCCCTGGTGTAAAACGGCCGACTGCTGCTAAGACAAATTGCATTCACCCATTCCCTTACTGACCTACTACCTCTGTTTTATCATCTTTGCTGAAGCACATTTTAACAGCATAATTACATATTAACCTGTTGTTGGAATGAGCATTTCAGACTGAAATAGAAGATTAGCAGCAATGTTTCCTAAAGGATGTGCAAAACCTGAGAGCTCCAGGACCAAAAGAAACCTACCCAATGTTTCCTGATGAGGCTGGTGGTTGTTATAATGAGAGCTGACCTGGCATGCATGCAAAAGCTTTCATAGGGAACGCCATTCAGTCCTCATGAACTTACAAACAGCTAATATTCTGTGGACCTAATAATAGCTAATACTGTGAGCTTCTGTATGCCCTGCACCGTGCAAAGGTCTTTATGATTGAGAATATCTCACAATAATCAGTAGATACCATAGGCTGGGGCTTAGAAAAGCACCTTGCCTAAGGTCACATAGCTGGCAAGTAGTGGGACAGAAAGAGAACACATCCACTTAGGTGCATTTGTACTACGCAGCATGCTGGCGTGCACACAGAGTTGGTTTGAAAAGGATCTTTTCTCCGATGTTTCCTAGGACCTCACTTAGAACTTCAAACATATTTTCTTTTTCTGAGAAGGTGTTAAGGATATTTCTACTGTGAAAGTACCCTTTGTTTTCCTGATTTTTTAAAGTATTTGGGCATTTATTCTATTGGCTCACTAAAGCTTTGCAAGTAAACATTTTTAAATGCACTGAGATTTGAACTTGGCCCGGTGCAGTCATCCAGTAGATTTTGAATTTGGCATGATGTCATCAAAAAAGTTTTGACCTTGGCATGGTGTTAAGTCACTCAAAATAATTTCCTTTTAAGACCCTTACTTATTCCACAAAGAATTTAAGATCAACCAATACATGGGGTCTGTTCCTGAAATTTATGCTGTTATGATGATATAATATTCAAGTCAGCCCGTTGGGGCCATGGCCCATTATACCCGTTAGTTAAATTATCCTCTCTTACTATGGACTGCAAAGAGAGGAGGGGCACGGTGCCTGGCTCAATAAGCATGCTTAGTTGGTTTCTTCTTCCTCTTCACTGGCGCTCATGAAGTTTTTCCATTCTCATCATTTGGCTCTTTGGCCAAGATGATACAGGCAAAGCCACATCTGATTGGTGGATGGAGGGAAGGAGGAGGTGGTTTGCCATGTGGTTCTGGGTAACATGATGATTGTTAAAAATTTCAGCTGCACTGCTCCTGATTCCTGGAATTTTAATAGTCACCACGCTGTCCAGAATCCCATGGCAAACCCCTCCTCCTTCCCTTTATCCACCAATCAGACGTGGCTTCGCTGGTATCATCTTCGCTAGACGGATGAGGTCAGGTCCTGGTGGTACCTTTCATTTCTATTTTAAAAGACATGAAGGAATCATTTGGCCTTTTTATGCTGAGTTTGTGACCAAAACTGGATCCATTTTAATTGAGACAGTTTGTGCACATTATTACTAAGTTGGCCTCATGAGCAAGCTGGCCATGGGCAATTGTCACCCACTTGAGTAATCTGAAGTGACCTCAGAGAGTTGACCTGCCCCAGGGCCTTAAATTCCCATCATTCAGGCTAGACCACATACAATATTCTTTGAGAATCCCAATATCCTCTCAGAAGGGGTACTCTGTGCACCTTTATGGTGGACACCTCTTATCTTTGTGGCCCAACACCATTCACACTTTGGCAAATGGCCTTCCTGTCACGCCCTGCTGCCCTGGTAAACGTTTAAGCACGGGTCCCACTCCTCCCTGCCTCAGGCTGGGCATTTTACTCAGCCTGGGTCATTCACAGTGCAGGCCCCTCCTCTTCCTCACGCCCACAAGTAACGATTGGTGCAGAGGTGAGCTTTGACAGGGCTGGAGAAGGGAGTCAGTGATTTGGTCTACTGGAATTAAGAACTTTTTCTCTAGAGCCACAGACAAGATGAGTAGCCCAAATGCAAAAGAGGGTAAAGGATGTGGCAGACACCATACCACACCATTCACTACACTCATTTTATCTTCTTCCTGGCATGCAGCTAGGCTTCGTTTTCCAGCCCTCACTGCACTCAGGGAGCTGTGTGACTGACTTCTATTTAATGAGGTGTGAGTGAAAATAACGTGCGCCACTTCCAATACAGCCCTGAAATCCCCATTTGTATTAGTTTGCTAGGGCTGCCACAACTAAACACCACAGACTGGTGACTTAAATAACTGAAATTTATTTTTTCACAATCTGGAGTCTAGGAATCTAAGATCAAGATGTTGGCAATTTGGTTTCTCCTGAGGCCTCTCTCCTTGGCTTGCAGATGGCCGCCTTGTCACCGTGTCCTCATGTGGTCTTGTCTCTGTGTATGGGTATCTCTGGTGTCTCTATGTGTGTGCCAACTTCCTCTCCTAAAGCCAGCAGTCATACTGGATTAGGGCCCTCCACAGCAGCCTCATTTTAACGTAATCACCTCTTTCTTTGAAGGCCCTAGCTCCACATAAAATCACAGTCTGAGGGACCAGGAGTTGGGGCTTCAGCTTATGAATTTTGGGGAGGGGAGACGCAACTAAGCCTATCACGCCATTCATGATGCTCCAGGCCCTCTCCCCTTCCACCACCTGCATGTCAAGACCAAGTCGTATCGAAAGCCATGAGTTGAAGACGGCCATCCCTCCATCGCCCTGGGTGGCAGAATGAGCATGTGGGAGCAGAGAGCCCTGTTATCTTGGATCCTCCATGGACTGCCGATGTGAGCAAAAACTAGACTCCTTCTGAGCAAGAAACAAATGCTTGTATGTTTCAGCATTTGTACATTTTGGGGTCTATGTGTCTAATACAAAGGGCAATGTATTTTTTGACATTTTGCCAAAAATCAGCCTGCGTGAAATGATTGTTTATGTTGAAGATTCTGAGGGCTCCCACAACACTTTATCACGTCTAGTGTTATCACATGGTTTACATCAGTGTTTCTCAAAGTCCTGTAAAAGTGTGGATTCCTGGGCCTCAACCCACATCTGCTAACCAAAATCTCAGTGCATTGGTGGCCCTGCGTTTTTAATAAGCCTATATGTCACTTAGATACACACTTAAGAAGCACTGGCTTGCCCAGAGGGCCTCTTTCTAATTTTAAATGAACCCTGAATGGGTATGGCAAAGCTGCTTTTGCCTAAATGTGGTCAGCTATTGAGATAAGTATTTAGGTTTTCTCTATGGAATTACAGAATATGTTCATTTTTATTTCTTCTCTATTGTAGATAAGCCAAATAATTCATTCTTCCATTTAATCATCACTATTTTATGATCATTTACCATTAGATTGAGCACTTGAGTGGAACCACTGTTTTTTTAATCATTACATATTTTAGTAACTTTCAATTAAAACTAGATTTATACTTGACATAGAAATTCACCTAGGGAGTACCAAGTGGTAAGAGCTTGGAATTCTTCCTTGCGTCCTCATTTCAAGCCATGAGCAGGATGCTTCTGTCACAATTTCAGGTCCATGCTGAGGCAGGGCAGTGATCACCCAGAAAAACACTCCTGGTTCCATTTTATACATGCGAGTCTTGGGCTGGCACTTCCCAAAGTGTGACAATGGTTCTTTAGGGTTTTAATAATTGCTAAAAAGTAAAATGAGTCCACAGTCAAAGTAATTGGGAAATAAAATGTAAAGTTTAATAGATTTCTTTATCTAATGATTATGACCTGAACTTCTAAGAGTAGGATATAATGTACAAATTTTTCAGACTCATCACAAAGTGTGTGTGCCGTCATGAATCTGTGTCTGTATAACTACTTGTAATATCACTATTCTTCAGAACACAAATATCCATGAAAAAATCACTAATAATTCTTATTTGAGGTCATATTCCGGGGTTTTTTTCAACTGACATATGTACTTAGGAATTTTTTTATCTTAGGACCATTATTCATATATAATCATTCTTTTTAAGTCCTGCGGTAATTTTGGCCATCTCTCAAAAGGTACTTTACTTTCCACTGAGAAACTAATATTTCGTCTGTGGTGATATTATAAAGTCATAAAGTAATTACAAAGTCCTAAAATTATGGCAACTGAAAACTGCTATATTTGCTAGTGTTAGCATCATTATTGTGTTTGCTGTTTTTAATCATTATTATATATATAACATTATTATTCCTAACTCCATACTTCTTGTATATGTTGAATTCTGAGCATCTTTCTTCCTCAGGGAGGGAAGGAAGGAAGGAGGAAGGGAGGAAGACTGCTACGGAAACCATGAAGCTTCACCGAACCCTCAGCATCTCACGAGTACAACAGTGGCTGTCAACAGTAACACAAGCCGCTTTAACTGAAACACTCCTGGTTAACTCCAAGCTGGAAGAACCCTCAGTAGCTGGTGTGGATGGCAAACACTGGCACATGTGTCTTCATTTTGCCCTCCTGCGCCATACCAGGCGACAATAATCAATCCGGGACCAAGTACAGGCTAGTGCACTTAGCCTCAAAATGACTGTGAACATTGTATCACTCTAGCCTGGGCAACAGAGTGAGTCTCTGTCTCAAAAAATACCCAAAAAACAAAAACACAAAAAAACACTGTGCTCCGGGGAGCCACTACGCAACAACCAGAATCAGGGCTCCGGTTGACCACTGTTACTGAGCAGTTATAATTTCCCAGAGTCTGGAGTCAGAATACATTAATTTGAAGCCTGACTATGTGACTTTGGCAAATCGGGTAACTTCACTAAGCCCCAATTCCCCACGTAACAAAGGGAATTTTAATAGTGTGTATGTTATAGGCTGTTGTGGTTAAGTGAGATAGTTTGTATAATACACATAACATAAAGCCTGGCATTTATCACTGTTTAATAATTTTCATTCATTGTTTACTCTATCAGATATACTGCCTTCCCAGTTTACAAAAGGCTAAAAACTGAGACCCAGAGAGAGTCTTAAACCATGTCAAGTTAATGCAGTTTACAATTACTGATTTCTACTTCAGTTTTCTCTCCCCTATGTTCACTCTGTAGAAAGTCTTTATTATGCTTATACATCTATTTAGCAAGTTATTTATTTTCTTACTTGATCTATAACTACTTGGATAGTCCAAAAAGATTTTAAATAGCTTTCAAATGGAAGGCTGGTGAGGCACATTCTGGACTAGGAAGGGTTCAACTCTTCTGCCCGATTCTTCTAGGGGCCAGTGGCCATCGGTTCGGGGTGGCTAGAGTGAGAGACCACAGCACAGAGCACAGCCTGCTTTGTTTTAGCAACAGGCTCACGCTACTCGTTAGTGACAGTGCCTCCATTATATTAGCTATGACCTCAGGTCTGCCTTAACAAAAGGAAGTGGCATGGCCTAATTGTTCTGGATTCCTCTGCAACAATTCCCTCTTAAGTAAGGAGCATTCTTCTGTATTCTTGTTGCCTGTGACTACTGGCCTGGTTCCAGTGTATTTATTCCCTTGGTGTGAAAAAGAGACAGAGAGAGAAAAATGAAAAGAAGAAAGGAAGGAAAAATAGTCACATGGTCATAATCAACCCCTATCTTGCTTCTCCAAATGTTATACCTGATTATTCATAAATGCCACTGCACATGTGGATAAAGATAGTGATTGGATAATCACTACATGAATTTAATCAGTCATTTTGTCACGGAGAAAACCTGGGCATAATGTAAATCAAGCTGTTGTATAATATGTCCATTTCCTATATTATGAGCAAAAATGCTCCCTGAAAACATGATCCTAACTCTCCCATGGTACCTGGGGCCCTATGAATCCCACATCTCTTCATCTTCCACACTGACCAAAAGCTTGGGTACGAGCCTTCAAAAATGCCAGGAAATGGAATTGTTAAGACCCATAAACCAGAAATAAGAACTCTCACATGCAGAAAGTGCTAGAATCCATGCAGAACTCCTCGTGAGAGATTGCCATTTGGAACATTTACAAACCTGTCCCACTCAGAAGCAATGCTGAGAAGCTATACAATATCACCTGTGTTCAGCACTACCATCTCTGCCGTGGCCAAACCAACTAAAACCAGCTGGAAGGTTGTTAGCCATTTTAAACACTCAGCTAGGGTCACTGTTGTGCTACCAACTGTGACTGTCTGGAAAAATCACTTAAGAACTAAGGGGCATAGAAGAATAAATTGCCAACTCCACTTTTAAAGAGCAGGGGAAAGTTGTACAATGGCAAGCAACATTTAACTCTTTAAATGACACCCCGAGACTTCCACTGCTGGCCAAGATGGAGTGGCCCACCACAGCTCGTATCTCTTGCAGGTTACAGCTAAACACTCCAGACGCAATACAAAAGCAAATTCCTGAGGACTCTGAAAGTGACATTCCAGCAGGAACCCATACAACTAAAATTCCTAGAGAAACTCAGTCTTTCTGGCCACTGGGAAAAGAAGCCACTGAGGTCCAACGAGTATGGGGCAAATTCCCCATTTTCCCCTGTTTTTTTTTCTATTGTTATTTTGGTTTTGTTTGTTTGTTTTTGTTTTTCTCTCTTCCAGCTTTGCCTGAAGGCAGACTCTAGTTACAGAGTTGTGCTGGGGCAGTGAGTGGTTGAACCTATAAGAGAAATCCCATCTTTGTGACCAGAGGACTTGGAAAGGGGGCCCTGTAAGCAGGACAGTGTGGAGTGTGGAGTGACTCCTGACGGGGAAAGAGCTGAAGAAGAAAATTTCACAATTCTGTGTATGAACCTGCCAAACCATCAGTCTTATCCATAAGCTGTGCATATGCATGATAGATCCAAAGATTTTGAAAACCGAACTGACATTGGAACCACCACCACAGAAGGTGAGACAGACTTGGTATGAATCTAACCAGGTTGACTGCCTGCTAAGAAAAAGAAAATTAATATTCTCTAAAGGATTTTAGCAGGACTGAGAGTATAAACTATACAATGTTCAAATTTTTCAGGGTTTCAGACATATAACAAACAGGGAAATGTAACCAATATTCCAAGGAAAAGACAATCAAGAAATACCAACTCTAAGATTACCCAGATATGGAATTTATCAGACAAAAAGTTTAAAGTACTTGTCACAATTATGCTCCTAAGATAAAGATTGATATACTTAAAATGAATGGAAAGATAGGTCTCAGTAGAGAAAAAGAAATGATAAAAACAAAAATATATGAAATTTTAAAAATAATCATTGGACGTCTCAATGGCAAAATGGAAATGACCATGAAGTCAGAAAAATTGAGGACAGACCACTAGAAATCATCAAATCCAAAGAAAAGGGGGAAAAATTTAACTAAATATAATTACAGTCTCAGGAACCTGTAGGATAATATCAAAATAGCTAAGATTTATGCCATTGGAATCCCAGAAAAAGAAAAAAAAAGTGCAGTGCTGAAAAAACATTTAAAAAAAACCCTAAAATTTCTGAAATTTGGTAAAACACATAAATTTATAATTCAAGAAGTAGAGCAAATTTCACACAGGTTAAACTCAAAGAAATTTACTCACAGCTACATCAAAATCAAACTGCTAAAAACCAAAGATTAAAAAAACAAATGAACAAGAAAAACCCCAAACAATCTGGAAAGCAGCTAGAGAAAAATGACAAGTTACATAGAGAACAATGACTGAAATGGCTAAGTATCTCTCATCAGAAATCATGGAGGCCAGAAGACAGTGGAACAATTCCTTAAAATCCCGACAGAGAAGAACTGTCAACCCAGAACTCCGTAGCCAGCAAAAATATACTTCAAGAATGAAGATGAAACAGAAGATAATGACAAATTCAGAGGATTTATGAATAGCAGATCTGCTCTCAAAAAATGGTTTTAAAAAGTTGCTCAGGCAAAAGGGAAATGGTACCAGAGGGAAACCTAGAAATTTAAGAATAAAGGAAATTCAACTGCAATGGTGAATATCTGGGAAATATAATAAACTATATTTTCTTCTTTTAGGGCCTTTAAAATATGTGTGATTGTTAAATGCAACAATTGTAATATTGTCTGGTGGGATTTTCAATGTACATATATAATATGTATGATAAATATATAAGAGGAAAATGATATGGTTGTAAGTTTTTTCCATTTTACTTGAAGTGGCAAAATATAAACTTTAAGTAGACTATGAAAGGTTAGGTACATATATTGTAATCTCTAGAGTAATCATTAAAAATACAAAAAGATATAGTTAAAAGCCAATTGATAAATTAAAATGAAATATTAAAAATATCCAGATAACCTAAAGAGGCCTAAAGAGGAGAAAGAGAGACAAACAGAAAGACAAGAGAGACAAACAGAAAACACATAACAAAATGTTAAACCTAAATCAAATTCTATCAGTGGGCTGGGTGCAGTGGCTCACACCTGTAATCCTAGTACTGTGAGAGACTGAGGCAGAATTGCTTGAGCTCAGGAGTTTAAGACCAGCCTGAGCAAGAGTGAGACTCCATCTCTACTAAAAATAGAAAAATTAGCCAGGTGTCATGGCACACACCTGTAGTCCCAGCTACTTGGGAGGCTGAGACAAGAGGATTGCTTGAGCCCAGGAGTTTGAGGTTGAGCTATGATGAGGCCATTGCACTCTTCCCAGGGTGACAGAGCAAGACTCTCTCTCAATAACAACAAAAAAATCCTATCAGTGATTATAATAAATAGTCTAAACATATTAACTTAGAAAAACTGTCAGATTAAATTTTAAAAAAGGCCCTACTGTATGATGTCCATGAAAAATCCACTTTAAATATAAAGATATACATATGTTAAAAGTAATAAGAATGGGAAACATATGCCTTATAAAAAATAAAGAAAAAAAGCTACAGTGGCTATATTAATATCAAAGCCAATTTTAGGATAAAGAGTATTACCAGGGATAAAAAAAGGTCCCTGTTAGTGAAACCAGTCATTACATAATAATAAGAGATTATAACAATATTAAATAATTATGTACTTAAGAATAAAGCTTCAAGATACACCAAGCAAAACTTACAGAATTAAAAGGAGAAACAGATATTACTTTGGACTTTAACACTCCTCTCTCATTAAGCAATAGAATAAGTAGAAAGAAAATCAATGATGGAAGGGATAGAAGATCTATACATTATTAACCACTTGATTTAACTGACATTTATAGAACACTTCATTTAACAACAGCAGCATATACCTACTTTTCAAGTATACATGGAACATTCACCACGATACACATATTTTGTGTTACAGAATAAACCGCAAGAAATTTAAAAGGATAAAGATTATAAAAAGTATGTTTTCTGACCATAATGGAATAAAACTAGACATGTATACCAAAAATATATTTGGAAAAATCACTAAATATTTGGAAATAAATAACATACTTCTATATAACCATAGGTTAAAGAGGAAGTCACAAGGGAAATTAGAAAATATTTTGAATTGAATGAAAATGAAAATACAACATATCAAAACACATAGGATGCAGATAAAACAGTGATATTAGAGAAATTAATGGCATTAAATGCTTTATTAGAAAACAAGGTCTCAAATCAATCAAATTGAAATTAGAAAAATACTAAAAAATCACTGAAACAAAGTTTGTTCTTTGAAAAGATCACTAAAGTTGATGAACCTCTAGGCATAATAACCAAGAAAAAAGAAAGAAGGCAGAAATAACCAATATCAGGATTGAAAAGACATCATCATCACTGTTAGAAACCCTAGCATTAATAAAGGAACAACCACAATGAGTAAGATGTGCAACGTTTAGGGGATGGACATGCTTGAAGCTCTTACTCAAGAGGCGAGGGGGGCATGGGCAATATATGTAACCTTAATACTTGTACCCCCATAATATGCTAAAATAAAAAAATAATAAAAAGGAACATTACCTACAATTTTATGTCCATAAATCTGACATCAGTGAAATAGACCAATTTCTTGAAACTAACAAACTATAAAAGTTCACTCGAAAAGAAAAAAAATATCCAAAATAATCTATTAAGTAATACCCTTCTATTCATAAAGATAGCTTAAAACGGCAACAACAAAAACTATAAACCCACAATCCAAGAAGTACAACAAACACCAAGCACAAGAAACATGAAAAAAAGTAAACTAAGGCATATCATAATCAAATTACTTCAAACCAAAGATTGAGAAATCTTAAAAGCATTTAGAAGAAAATAGAAACACATTACTTTCAAAGAAACAAGGATGACAGCAGATTTCTCATTAGAAACAATACAAGTTAGAACACAGTGGAGCAACATCTTTAATGTGCTGAAAGGAATTTTAAATATCAGTCAATTTAGAATTCCCTACCTAGAAAAAAATGCCTTTAAAATGAAGATGAAATAAAGACTTCATCAGATAAAAAAATGTATAGAATCCTTCACGAGCAGACCTACACTACAAAAAAAGTCTTTAAGCACAAGGAATATTCATATGATACCAGATGGATATTCTGATTACAAAAAGAAATGAAAGAGCACCAAAATGTTAACTACATGGGTAAATATGAAGATATTTTTCTTATTATTTAGGACTCTTTAAAAGATAATTAACCACTTAAAACAAACATAATAAAAAGGTGGGGTTTATAACAAAAATACAAGTAAAATGTATTACAACAAAAGCACAAAGGCCAGGAGGGAAAAATGAAAACACAACATTGTAGGATTCCTATACTATACATGAAATGGTATAGTATCATTTGAAGGTAGACTTTGATCAATTAAAGATACATACTATAAATCCTAAAGCAACCACCAAAATAACAAAACTAAGAGATATAGTGAATAAGCTGACAAAGAAGATAAAAGTGAATCAATTAAAAATTCTAAATCAAAAAGAAGGCAGCAAAAAGTTAGATTAAAGAAAAGATGGGGCAAATAATAATTAACAAATAGAAAGGTGATATATTTCAACCTTGCCATAACAAAGAATCACATTAAATGTATTTGGTCTAAATAAAAGCAGAGATATTCATACTGGATTAAAAAGCAAGACTTAAATATATGCTGCCTACAAGTAATGCACTGTAAGTATAAAAACACAAATAAGAAAAAGTAAAATGTTGCAAAAGTATATGCTAATACTAATTAATAAAAAGAAAATTAGAGTGGTTATATTAATGCCAAAGTTTGTTTCAGAACAAAGAATCTTAACAGGGATGAGAAGGATCATTCTATAATGAAAAAAGGAATCATTTCAGCAAGGGGACATAATCCTAAATGTTTATACTCCCTTAACAAAGCTATAAAACAAATAAAGCAATCCCCACGCCAGATGAAAATATTTGCAAAACACATATGTAATAATGGAGTCAAATACAGAATACATAAAGTACTCTCAAAATTAAAAAAATAAGAAAACAAATAACCTAATACAAAATTAGGCAAAAATGTCTGAATAAATATTCACTAAAGAATCTACACAGGTGGCAAAATAAGCACATGAAATGGCTCAAGTTCATTAGTCTTCAGGGAAAAGCAAATTAAAACCACGAGATACTACCACACACCTATTAGAATGGCTAAATCACAAGGACTGATCATACCAAGGGTTGGTGAGGATTTGGAGAAACTGGAATTCTTATACACTGATGGTAAGAAAGTTAAATAGTACAACTACTTTGGAAAACAGTCAACAATTTATTAAAAAGTCAAGCATATCCTACCATATAATCCAGCCATTCCTCTCAGGCATTTACCCTAGAGAAAATAAAATATTCGTGCATAGAAAGACTTGTACAAAGATGGCCATGGTAACTTTATTTAAAATAACTGCAAACTGGAAACAACCCAAATGTCCAAAAACAGATGAATACACAAATAATATGTCAATATTTCTGGCATACTAGTAAGCAATAAAAAGGTATGATCTATTGATTCATGTAACATGGATGAGTGAAAAAAGGCAAGTCAAAAAAGAGTAGCTACTTGTGATTCCGTTTATGTAAAATTTTAGAAATTGCAAACTAATATATAGCATAGGGACATAAAGCAGATCAGTGCTTGCCTGGGGATGGGGACGGAGGAGTCATGGAGAGGCAGGAGGGACAGATTACAAAGAGGGATTAGGAAATTCAGGGGGAATAATGGATCTGTTCATTATCTTGGCTAGTTTACATGTGCATCTATATGTCAAAATGTATCCAGTTGCACAAATTAAATGTACAGTTTATTGTACATCAATCATACCTAAAATTGTTAAAATCTAACAAACTGTTTAAATTTAAAAAATCTGACAACAACCAAAACAATACAAAAGCTACCTTTCACTGAGCGCTTGCTATGTTCTAGGTGCTATACTGAATGCTTTCCATACGTTACATCATCTGTAATAATTCTTTTGAAAAACATAAAGCAAGTCTCATCATGGATCCTACATTAAAGGAGACTAAGGTATAGACAGGTTAAATAACTTGCCCAAGGTCACATAATTAGAAAAGGGTAGAGCTGGGATTTGACTCCAGAGTCAATAATCTCAACAAAAACACCACGGAGAACCTGCAACTCAGAGAAGGTCGCACAGAGGTGGGGATCTATCCTACTTATGCCTAACTTCAGAGCTCAGCTCCTAGTCGCTTCGTGCACCGCATGTCTTGTTGGAAACACCCTGCCAGAAGCATAAAGTCAGCCTAGACTGAGCATACCTGTGCTAAATAAATGTGTATTTTCTAACTCACATCTTCAGCATAAACGAAACCCACCCACACTCATACTTCTTCCATTTTCATGCAACCAACAACTGTTGGATGAATGAATGAAGTGAACTAACTCAAGGTTACTAGCAAAATTTCCTCATGTTAAAAACTGAAGGATATTAAGAAAGTAAGCGAGCAATAGTAAAACTGGAAGTCAAACTCAGATTGGCTAACTCTAGAGCTGAATGACTGTCTCTCCCAAAAGAATGCTCAAAATCTGCTTGCCAGAAAATCACACCCTTTAAAACAATCACGAGTGGCTCGGAGGTGCTGAAGGGCTGCAGATGAGCTGAGACAAGCTTACAAAGGAATGTGGGTACCCTGTTCCAGGGGCACACGATGAATGTCCAGCTCTCCTTGTCCCTGAAGACAATGCATTCCAAGCTCCCAGCCCTATTGAAGAGTGGAGGGACTATGCTATTTAGCTGTCTAGCACCCCTGCTATCTCAAGGTTAACGAATTATTTTCCTTTGTAATTCACTGGAGACTGATAACTATTATTTCCCTGTCTAACACATACTGACAAGTGCTCTGGTTAAATATAGGTTGCTAGGAATTGAGGGGAAAAATTTTTTTAGCTCAACTTTATCAAGGGTATGCGGACTCAGGATTCCAGAACCATCCCAATTACCACAGGGAAATTAACACATAGCCTGAGTAAAGAAGAAAAAAAAAATTTGTTTTCCTGGATTAAGCCCTGAGAAAGGTAAGATAGGACTACACGGCTTGTTGTCCTCTCATTTCCTGGTTAGCAGGGAACTTCCAAGGATCAAAAGTGATTTGAGGAGCTTTAAGACATGAGTTCTATGCAAGAAGGTAAAGAAATAAGAAAGACAAGGAATGAGAGAGAGAGATGGAGGAGAGATCAGAGTTCACGAATAAAAATATCCGATGTATTTATAAAGGCTCCAAACCCACATAGTACTGCTGTTTTTTCCCCAATATCCATTCTTCCCTTTTATAATTATGGAAATTTAGCTGTCCTGTGGCACATAGCTAAGGACTATATTTTCCACCTTCCCTACAAGTGGATGTGGCCTTGTGACTAAGTTTTGGCCAAGGGATATATACAACATGCAGACTATGCCTTTAAAGAAAAGGAATATGTTCCCTCCTATACCTTGTTTCGCTTCTTGTGGTTAGAGCTCAAACAAGATACAGAGAGCTGGAGCAGCCACCTTGGACCAAGAGATGGAGACTGTCATGGGCTGAGGATGGCAGAGCAATAAGATAGAAGGAGCCTGGGTTCCTGTCACTGTCAAACCACTAAGTCAGTACTATGTGGCCTAGACATATTCTGATGTAAGGAAGAAATAAACATGTGTAAACCACTGAATTTCAGGATATCTCTGTTTTAGCAGCCTAATTGAATACATGAATACATTAGATCATATGAGACTGATAATCAGGATAATAGTTGAATTCTATTGATGGAAAGGAGAATTTTATCTCATTGCAATAAACTCTTCTGGAACATCCTTCCCCATTCACCAGATGGCATAAGATCAAGAAGAGATCACAAGTGTGATTTATTGTTATAGATTTAGAATCTAGAAAATACAGTCAAGTTGTTGAGCTAGTTCAATTTTCCCTTGCAGCTTCTTTCTGAAGGCTTGAAATATTTTACTTTAAATGTGGACTGTTTGCAGGGAGGACTTTCTGATGCTGAAAAGCATAAGTTCTTCCATTCTCTTAACCCCACTGCAAAAACGCGTGGCCCCACTGCTTCATGTCAGCCCTATTGGCTCCTTCCTCTGCAAAGGCTCCAGTTGTTACACTAACATCACACTGGTCATATTAGTTCTCTCCTTCCAATTTTCTTTTCGTAAAGCTTGAAGCCTCATCACAATGAATGTATTGTAAAAATATAGGGTAACAAATGTTTTCTGCTGTAAATTGGAACGAGGCAGGGATTGTGCATTCACACCCAATTTACCTCAAACCATATCACCTATAGAGTAACTTGTGAGTTCTCAGATAGAAGCGAATAATGGAAACCATGCCAAAGTAAATGAACATTTTTCAATTCCTTTCAAATATTAAATACTGATATTTTCCCCCAGAAATATAAAAATGCATAGCTGTGGGGTCTACTTTCATGCAAAATGTGGTATAGACTCTCTACCACTATTGGAAAGGCTAAACATATGCCTTCTACATATGCCTTTCTACTCTTCAATACATATACAACAGAAATGTGTGCAAATTGAAACACAATTACTAGCATGTTACAGCAACACTATTCATAATAGTCCCCAAACATCCATAAAAAACAGGATGCATTAAAAATAAACATTATATACTTGAACAATGGAATACACTACAACAATGAGAATGAATTGACCACAAGTAAACACAACCATGTGAATGAATCTCACAAACATTCTGTGCAAAAGAATCTGGAAAGAAAATAATGTACATGGTATGATTTAATTAACATACAGTTTAAAGCCAGGCAAAGTTGCTCTGTGGTGTTAGAAATCATGCTAATGATTATCTTTGAGAGAAATAATGACTGGACTTCTGGAGTGCTCAAGATGTTCTGTTTTTTAATCTGGGTGTTGGTCACATAGATGTGTCCACTTTGCGAAAATTTACCAAACGATTTGTGCACTTTCATGCATGTCTGCTATACATCAATTTTTAGGAACATTAAAGGAATACATAAACCCAAAATGTCATAACTGTCATAATAGTAAAATAAAAGTGTGAAAAGATTGTCGCTACCCTCCATCTAAGACATTGACGCTAAAGAATACTACGGACATATCTATAAAACTAAATAAGCTACATCAGAGGACAAAAAGAAACTCTAGAGAATAGGCAAAAATGGGAAAGCAGGACTGTTTTTCTTAGGAAAATTTGCTAACAATATTTGGGCCTGATACTAAAAATATAAAACTTCAACACCAATTGTTTTACTTAAAAGTAGCAATTTTTATTTTTATTTTTTAGGATATGGGTGGTCCTAACTCTATTGTCCTGTATTTGAACTACTGAGCTCAAGCAATCCTCCCGCCTCAGTTTCCTGAGTTGTAAGTAACAATTTTCACTCTGACACCCTGCCATTTGAATTATTTAGAATCCATATTTTGCAATGGATCTCAAAGGAAGATCATGTCACTATTTTTTTTCTCTAGATCATCCATGGAAAACCAGATTCCATTGAGTTTATAATGCTTGGAACACTGGATTTAAGAAGCTTGTTGCATGTAGAGGGATGAAGCAACTCACTTCACAGGAAGCCCAACATAATTTTTCAATATGGCAGCCCCCTGCACCAAAGGTGATGCAAATAGAGTAAGCAGCTGATGAAGTTCAGGCTGCCTCTTCAGTGTTAAACACAAATATGTCAGCTCACACCACTGTTGTGGACAAAAAGGAGTGAGGAAAATCTCAGATAGGAGGGTAGCTTCTGAATTGGAAATGACTTCTTATAAGGTATTGAGTTATATCATTCATATTCTCTCCTTCTCTCGGCATTGGTTCTGACTTCAGATTATGTTTGCATGTGTTTTATCAAGAGAAGGGGTTTCAGAGAGATGGAAGCCTTCCATTTTTAAGACAGTCAAAGTTCTTAATGATATCCTCGTCTGCCGTGCCACTAGGAACTCAGCAGAAAGCTTGTGCGGTCCAGAGGGTAAACAGCAGAGTGCAACTGAGCACATTCCAGACCTACTGCTTCAGACGTCTACCTGTTATCTGTGGACGTACTGGAAGGTCTTGTTAGTCATGACCTGGAAACCAGAAACCATGAAGCAAAGATCGGTAGGTATAAAACAGGAATGTCTAAATGGCAAGTGCACATACACAAACACACTGGGAAAATATTGTCAATGTTTATAACAAAGGGTATATATCATTAATACACAAATATATATCAAATATGCCATCAGGGAATTAAAATAGATTTATTATCTGTTTGTACTTTTTCCTAGAAAAAGTACAAATAGATAATAAACCTATAAAGCTTTTCCCATTTACTATGAAAAAATAAAGAAAATGAAGATTTACCCTTCTTTTTATTGGGAGAAAGGAGATCCTCCAAATCAAAATGACTTAAAAAATAGTCAAAAGTCACTGTTAGCAAAAGTGCTTAGAAATGGACCACCTGATATGAGTGTATTGTTATAAGAGAAGGCTTGAAAATGTGTGATCTCTAACAGCAAGACCTGAAGACAAACTCAACATTCATTCAAAGGGAGTAGTTAAATAAATCACAGTACTGCAGATAAAAGTAGACTGCTCCACAGGTATGAAAAATGATAAAGTAAATCTATGCTCACTCACAAGCACCGAGACTAACGCCATGTTGTTAGGGAACCAAGCCGACTATACAGTAGCAAGTACTGATTCACCACTTTCATATAAAATTATATATGCATGGGAGGAGAATGAATGGAAAAAGGAAGAAAGGAAAGAGGAAGAGAGAACAATTTCAATTATTAAAATGTTAACAATGATTATCTCTGTGTGGTGGTAATCTGGGAGATTCTTACTTCATTGCTTACACATTTCTGAATTATTAGTGTTAGGATAATGAAAATACTTTATCTTTATAACTACTAAAAAGGATATTTTCACTTTGAAAAAAACAAAAACATAATCCAAAACAACAGAACTAAGTAATTGAAAAAAATTTAGACTCACCGGGAGCTCAAATCTATGACATCATTTAGCCCAGTTTAAAAACTTCACCCATCTTCTCTTCCTCCCTCTGCCTTCCCCCCAAGCCAATCTGTTCCCATATCCTACTAATTTCACCTTCACTCAACACTCGATAAGCATTTTATAAAGCTATTTTCTCTGTGCTTCTCTCTGCTTCCTGTCTTTTCCAATTCTTCTCCCCCAGGTTCCGTCCCCATCATCCTCACTTGGACCGCCGCCTAAGCCTCTTCACTTGTGCCTGTTTCAAACTGACTTCTGCTCCCATTCATCCTTCACCCCACACAGCCACTCTCCCATTATGTTTTCAAAAGCATTCCATATTTCTCTCTGGCCCCAAATTCCTTATAGTGGCATTCAAATTTTCTGGCCCAAATTTTCACCTCTAGCCTCTTCCCCTATACTCACTCCTCTCCATTCTGAACTCCCAATAACTGCTTGCTCCTAGGATGACTCACCATTTTCTAAGCTCACCACATATGTTTAGCTTCCTATACCCTGGTCATATTGGCTCCTAAGAGGCTAATGCCTGATATCCCTTATAAAATGGGAGTTTCCCTGATTATGGAAACTCTGCTTATTTTTCAAGATTCAGATCAAATGGAATCTCCTCTAGGAACCCCTGCTCAATCTCCAGTTTGGGAAACCAAAACAAAAATGATTGCTTTTCTTAGTCAATATTTCATTCTTCTAAGTGTGCCTATATCTTCTCCACTACAACGTGAAGCTTTTGTGAGTAGAGATACTTTTTGTGTTCCTCTTTTTATCCCCTAAAGTGCCTGGCACAGGGTTTTTCACATCTTACGTATTAAAAGCACCTGCTATCTGCCAGGCTCTGTGCTAGGTGAGTCCACATGCAGCTGTTCTCAAAACATGGTCTGCATGGTGGGCACAGTCACTTGCATTTTCTGTGTGGACAAAACTGAGGCGAAGAGATTAAGTAACTTGCCAGAGACACACAGTAATAGCATATCTGAGATGAGAGCACTGGACTGTTGTCTGACTCTACTGCTCTGTGCTTCTATGCAAATGTATGTGCAGATGGGCTGATCTGAACATGCAGAAAGTACTGGCTCCCAAAATCCAGCTTCCCAACTGAGGAAATGGTCAATGTGTTCTCAGGTTATAAAGATTTCAGTTTGCTTTAGGCTGGCTGAAGTACCATCTACGACTGAGTCTGCGGTCTCCCTCGGGCTCTGTCCCCTTCAACATGCCACTGCTTGGTGATCTGTCTCCAGGCTTATGTCTTCTTTGTACATTTTTAAATCTTTGCCCCAGGGCTCACTTCTCCTAGAATTCAACTCCCTGCCTTCTATCAAATTCTGATGTAATAGCTGGCATCCATACCAGGAAGATGCCTTGTCTATTCTCCTACCAGCCATTCTATCTCCATCTCAACCACGCCCCATGCCTCTCCTTAATTTGTACATTCTAATGATTACAAATTTAGATCATCTGAGGACCGAGGACTAGGAGGGAAAAGGAGTCCACTGAACAAGCCACTCACCACCACCAGATGAAACAAGTGACTCTGGCTGACTTAATCAAAGTCGGCAAATTCCAGGACTGCCTAAAGTATGAGACAGGCAAGGGCCTGATCCTCACCTTAAAGACAACAACAACAACAATACCAATATCCAACTCTATTAGTTTCATGTGGCTGCCATAACAAATTACCAATGTGGTGGCTTAAAACAACAGAAATTTGTCTTCTCACATTCTGGAGGACAGAAGACCAAAGGCATCAGCAGGGTTGGTTGGTTCATTCTAGAGGCCCTGAGGGAGAAACCATCTTATCTTAGTTTCTTTCCTCATTTCTGGTGGTGGCCTCTTTCCTAATTCCTGGTGGTGGCCAGCAATCTTTGACTTCCTTGACTTGTAGATGTGCCACTCTAATCTCTGCCTCCATCTTCACATGACCTTGTGTCTCTATCGTCTCCTTGTGTCTCTATCTTCTTCTTTTCTGTCTCATAAGGACACCTGTCATTTGATTTAGAACCCACCCTAATCCAGGATGATCTCGTCTTGAGATACCTTAATTATATCTGTGAAGACCCTTATTCCAAAAAATAATCATATTCTCAGGTTCTAAGTGAACATACCTTTTGAGGGCCACTATTCAACCCATACACCAACACTGGCTGAAAGTTTGTACTAGCCACTATTCTAAATAATACATATTAACTCGTTTTATCCCTACGATAACTAGAAGAGGTAACCACTTCCTCATCTTATAGATAAGGAAGATAAAGACACACAAATGCCTAGCAATTTTCGCAAGAGTTCATGGGTGATAAAAAGTAGAGCTTATATTCCAACCCAGGTAATTCAGCTCCAGAGTTCATCTTCACTCCAGGGTCAACTATCTTAAATGCATTTGCCAGAGTCAAAGTGTCCTAATTAACATCCAGGACCACTCCTAAAGAGTCACGCTGTTTACGGTGATATAGTACATCTTATATTTTCCTGGTTAGAGCTGGAATCCATACTACTAAGTGAAGTATCCCAAGAATGGAGAAACAAGCACCACATATACTCACCAGCAAACTGGTATTAACTGAGCAGCACCTAAGTGGACACATAGGTACTACAGTAATAGGGTATTGGGCAGGGGGGAGGGGGGCGGGTATATACATACATAATGAGTGAGATGTGCACCATCTGGGGGATGGTCATGCTGGAAACTCAGACTTGTGGGGGGAGGGAGAAAGGGCATTTATTGAAACCTTAAAATCTGTACCCCCATAATATGCCGAAAGAAAAAAAAAAAGAGTCACGCTGTTAATCTAAGAGGCCCAAACCAGACAATGTTGAGAAGTACACAGCATATATGCCATTGCAGCTTTTACCCAACTATGTCAGACATCACTAATTGATCAAAGAGTTCTTTCCTATAGAACCTTCAGTGTTTCAAACATGCATTAGCACTCAGTTCAAAGTAGCTTCAGAATGAAACCTCTTGGCCACCTTATTTCTAGCATTTCATTTTTTACACGCAAAAAAGAAACAAAGAAAAGAAAAGAAATACCTAGAAAAGACAAGAAAAGGTAGGAGCAAAAAGGCAAGGCTTGGTCTCCTCCTATCTTCTAGCCTGCCTTCCCTCAGGACGTGTATCTGCCGTCCAAGCCTGACTGACAGAGCAAGGCTGGATCACATCAAACAGCTTGGAGAGCCAGACAGAAGTTCAGGCTCAAAATCCAGACCCCAAAATACTTTTTGTTTGAAATTCAGAGACTGCAGGGTCTGCTGGCATATTCTTGGAAAAGTTCTGGCGTTAGGAAGAAACTCTGCTTCCATCTCTAAGAAAAAATAGTACATAATAATTTTTGAAAGCCAGTGATGGGGGCTGGTGGTGGGACGAGACAGTACATGGTAATAGGGTGACGGAGTGCTGGCCAGGAGCAGCCTCCTGTGTGGCTTCCCCACGTCCAGGCCTCATTCTCAATGCTCTCTGTGATACAGCCGCCCTTCATCTAAACTTCATCACAGACAACGATGTTTGCTACAAGTCTTTGCAATCAACTATTTTGCCTTTGTCTTTATATATGCACACACACACACAACTAAAGGGAGCACACCAGAAAAAGATACACAACATATTCTGAGGAAATAACAAAATTTTTCTGGGTTGTACACAACCCACAAACTTGATCTCCAAGGTGTTATTTAGGGAGGTTGACGCTATCATCATGTGAGGCATGTTAGCAGATGGACTCCAGAGCTTTGGTTTTAGTTACTTGTCACTCACCTCTCCCATCTAGGGGTTTAAAAAATATTAATAGCTTTTATTTTTTGTATGTACATATATATATATATATATTTATATATATTTGCTTTTATGTTTATATTTACATTTGCTTTTCCTGCCCACCTAACTTTTGAAAAATCCAGATTAACCATCTAGTAGTCTCACTAAAGTAGACCATAACAAAACTGCATTAAAAAAACAGAGTCCACTAGATCACACAGGCGTCATACCAATGTTGACTGTGTGAGTCTGACCTAATAAGGAGAAGAGACATCATAGCAGAAAGAGCCTAGGGTCTCAGGCCGTTGCAGAGAACACAGTGCCTTTACTGGAAATTTGCTTCTGGCTTAATATACTCATTTCTTACTAAAGCAATAAATGATAAAAAAATAACTGATGTAGTAGAATGTGTTTTATAGTAATTACATCATAAGAAAAGATCACTTGCTTAGAATTATTTTAGTAATGCCAATGACATAGATTTTTATATGTAATATGACATTCTTATTTTATAGGTGAGAAAAATATGTCCTAGAGAGGTCATCAGAACTGCTGAATGTCACATAGCCACTTAGTAACAGAACGAGGATAGATAGCTCCAACTCTGTACCTCATGACCTCTGGAGCCATCCAACCCGATTACTAGATAATCTGTACAGAAATCTAAACCTTCCTTAAAAAATTCATAGCAGAATTAATGAAGGTAAAGGTACATGGATTCCTCTGAATCCTCCCATTTTTATGGCAAAAGTCACTCCATATTTGCTCAGCATTGAATTTCCAACATTTGACACATTTCACTGAATTAGTAATAAATCGACAGCAGCATAGAAACTTATTTCAAAACTACTCAATGAAAATATGCCCTGGTTTTTTCTTCAGATTTTTCACCCCATAAATGACTGGCATATTCATTATTCCTAAATAGGATTTCTCAAGCCTCGCACACTGACATGTGGGCAGGACAACTGTTTGTGTGGGGCTGCCCTGAGCACTGGAGAGTGTTTAGCACACCCCTGGCCTCTGCCCTAGAGCCTATGCCAGCAGCATAGGTTCTGTCTCCTCCCTACCTTCTGCCCAGTTGTGATAACAAAAAAAAATGTCTCTAGTTGTCAAATATTCCCTGGGAGGCACAAGTGCCTCTGCTTGAGAACCGCTGATCTACAGTGACAGCAGACACCTCCCCACCCCAATGCCATTCACAGAACACAGAAGCTTGATGAATCAACCAGCTGATAATTAAAAGATACACATAGACAGCACTCAGGAAACAGAAGTAGGAATTGAATTAGATATATTCTAATCTGCTTATATCAAACATCATGACCGTTGAAGACATCACACCAAGTGAAATAAGCCAGTCACCAAAGGTCAAATATTGTACGATTCCACTTATATGAGGTACTTAAAATCACCAAATTCATAGACAGAGAGTGTCATGGTAGTTGCCAAGGCTAGGGTGAGGAGGAATGCAAAGTTATTATATAGTGAGTACAGAGTTTCAATCTGGGAAGACAAAAGAGTTAGAGATGAATGGTGGTGACAGTTGCACAAAAATGTCAATGTACTTAATACCACTGAACTGGCCACTTACTATAAAAATGGTTAAAATAATAAATTTTATGTTATATGGATTTTAGCACAATTTAGAAAAAAAATGGCACCACAAGGCCTGATTCCACAAAGCACCTAGATATGCTTTAAAATTCCCATATTCCTATAACTTGAGTTTTTTTGTTGCTATTTTGAGTTTTAGGGGTTTTTTTTGTTTTCTTTCTTTCTTTTCTTTTTTTTCTTTTGGTTTGTTTTAACAATAAACTCCTTAGCTAAAGAATCTAAAGACGAAGAAAATCTTCCTAATCTTCCTAAATCTCCCTCTTCACTCATGGCTGAGCACAGCAGCAGCAGCAGCAGCCCTGGCTCTAGCGCCTGCCCCACTGGGGAGCAGGCCCGCAGCGAGGCCCCTGATTTAAGAGCTTTCTTGTGAGAAACACATCAAGTCCAGATCCTCTAAGGACCCGGCCTGGGGGCTATGTCAGCCCAGAGCCCTTCCGATTGCCAGGATGCTCTTGACAAAAGACGGTCTGGCACCCAGCAGCAAGAACATTATTTTCATTTAAACCATACATGTCATGTCCTGTTTGTGAGAAACACGTTAAACAACTCAGAAACACATTCACAATGGGCTCTGAAATGGGATTCACATTCCTATGGGCTGGCGTGCTGTAAACTGGGGGTGGGGGAGGGGTGGGGAGGGGAGAAAGCCCATCTGCCCTTGTTGGAACTTAGAGCTCCTCCCTGAAGCTCAGCAGATGACAGGGGCCTTCCCATCCTTGTTTGATGTGGGTCTTATGGTTTTCTTGTGCCCCAAAGCATAATGCCCAAAGCATGATAAGCCCACATTATCCATGGGAGCCTACTAACTTGAATTCCTATAAGATTTTCTCTTACCAATTCTTATTTTCATTAAAACGAAAAGAATTATTCACCTAAGGAAATATCCAAGAAGAAGAAAACTGCCCCATTTCCACCTAGACTGCGACAGCAGATGATCCATCTGCCAAGGCTGAAAGGCATCTTGGAGGTATAAACCACTCTAATAGAACAGAATTCTGCTATCCTGAGCCACCCGCCACAAAAGTGTCTTGGATGAAAATGCACTCACCTGTAATACATAAGATGAGAAACTCCTCATTCACTGATGAAAGAAATAACTAATAAACTTGGAGAAAATCATTCAGTCAAGTGTAACTTGAATTTACAACACTGCTCACTCACCAAACATATAGTATTTATATGCAAACCTCCAAGAAAAATATATTCTAATATATTAAAATTAGAACCCAAATCTAGGCCTTTAGCCAAGTCAAATAATAAACAGTATGATAACTATGTCTGCTTTCATGCCATGACATTTCTTTAGGGGAGGAAGATTTATCATTTAAACCATACAGATCATATCCTGTGGAAGTTTCCAAAAAATTGAACTATTTCCTCTAAATGCTTAAAGGCAGATTAACTATAAAGAAAAATTGACTCAAGCAGAATAAAAGTCCTGTAGAACCCTAAACAATATTTAAAAAGGAACTATATAGTTTATTAGAATAAAGGTGGAGCTAGCAGAATTCCTAAAAGCCAAAATAATACCTGCAAGGACTTATTGGAGATGTAAAGGTAAATGCTAGAATGCCTTATTTCCCTCTCCCTGGGACTGATACTCTCCTTGTTGAAGTCTACAAATGTTCTGCAGTAATTTAAATTTTTCGTTGGCTTTACATAAAAAGGTGTCCCTGGCCTGTTAAATGTGACTGGTAAATGACAGCACACTTGGCCATCAAGCCCAGGCTGCAACACCCCTTCCTTCCTCTCTGGCCTGTCTGTCAAAGGAAAGATGGACATCAGGCCTCTGTGAAAGATGAAGATATGGCTCTTCTTGGCACCATTAAAAAGAATTTTATCTTTGCCTTTAATATTATACAAATGTAAGAGGATGTCTGTCACAGGCAGAACTGATTCTCTTGATTGACATCAATAATTGGCATCAAAACTAAACTCAGGCCTGTGGCTGGTTAAGACATTCAGTTCTGTGTCTTCGGACATCGGCCCAGCAGCAGCAGGCTTTGCAGAGCCTGCCAATGCCCTGGTGATACTGAGCAACATCTCTCCTGTTTGAGTGATCCCCTGGGGCATATTCCACCCAAAGAATGGTTTAAAAGAGAAAGACAAAATGAGAAACTATTGATCAGGAAGAATTCTGTGGCTCATGCAATATAGAACACCATTCATTCTTCATCAACTAATTCATTCCATTGGCACGGTGCTAACCGCCAGAGATATAGCAGAGCATGAGACACAGTGTAGGCTCTCCCAGAGCTTCAGCTCTAAGAGGGTGGGGGGGCTAAAGACAATAAAATAAATGAAAGTGAACATACAGACACACATATATATAAACAAACACACACGTATATGTATATATACATATACATAAACACATCATGTCGGTATATATATATGTATGTATATACTCACACAATATACACACACACACATATCATATATATAGGTATAGTGGTGGTAAATGTTAAAAAGATATATAGGTATACCTAAGAGAAATGAAAACACATATTCATATAAAACTTGCACATAAATGTTCATAGCAGCATTATTCATTAATAGCCAAATAGTGGAAACAACCCAAATGCCCACGACCTGTGAATGGATAAACAAAATATGGCCTGTCTATTCAATAGACTATTATTTGGCAATGATAGAAATGAAATATTGATGCATGCTACAACATGCAAAAACCTAGAAAACATTATGCTACATGAAAGAAGCCAAACACAAAAGACTACATATCGTATGATTTCATTTAAACAGAATAGGCAAGTCATAGAGGCAGAGGATAGACTAGTGGTTGCTAGGGGCTGGGGAAAAGGTGTGGTAGAAAATGACTGCTTATTGAGTATGAAGCTTTTTTGGAGGTGATGAAAATGCTCTAGAATTAGACAGTGGTGATGGCTGCACAACGTTGTAAATGCATCAAAAAAAATCACTGAATTGTATACTTTATATTGGTTAAAATGATGAATTTTGTTTTACGTGAATTTTCTTTAACTTTCAAAATGTTAATAAAGAAGAACAACAGAGCAGGGTAAGAGGACAGGGAAGGCGCTATTTTAGCTAATGTGGTCAGAAAGGCCTCCTGGGTAAGCTGTCACTGAAGCACAGACCTGAATGCATTAAAGTCACCAGCTAGATACCTGCATCTTTGTCCTCTATTTCTTTCCATCTCTGTCCCCCTCTCCCCTTCTCCCCATATCATCTTTTTAATTGTGGCATTTTAACCATTTTTAAATCCTCAATTCACTGGCATCAAATACATTCACAATGTTGGGCAATCATCACTACTATCTGTTTCTAAGACATTGTCATCGCCCAAAACAGAAAACTGCTATTCCTCTTTTAAGGCTACAGCCAGGACATCCATACAGAAAACAAAACAAAACAAACTGACAACAAGAGGAAAGGTGAGCTGGGAGCATACTTGCATCACTGTTTTGTTTCTCTCGTGTTTAGTAAAGGATAAATGATGATGATGGATGTAATTGTTTTCTATCGGATACTCAGCCTCTTTGTTGAGAGGGAGAGAAACCAGGGCAGGGTGGAGAAAGATGTGTACAAGATTAGCTTTTTGGTGGGAAGGTCCTTTCCTCATCATGAAAAATGTGATTTTCAAAAACTGGCTGACTCTTCAAGTGAGGACTGTCCCCTCTGACATGGCCGGGCAGCTCCTCACACCCTGTGCCTTGCAGAGTGGACAGCCACCTGCCGAAACACAGGCCTGCAAACTCCCAGCCTCTCCTCCCCCTGCTCCCCAAATAGAACCTCAAAACGTACAACAGAACTATTTTTTCTTAACTTGGCATCAAACCCTAATAATTTATAGAAAGAATAGTACTTTTTTCACTGAAACTTGTGAGATACATATGCATGTATACTCATATATATGATAACTAAACTTCTACTTTAAAAAGGATACATATGCTACTTAAAGACAAAACATGTAAAGATGGCTAAAATTTTATTACTTTGAACTAATAAGCCTTGGTTCCTATTAAAGACAGCATTCTCCACTTTATTTTCTCATAAAGTCATTCTTACTCTGGGCTATAACCCTGTTTATATATTACATGTCTTTGATACATGTAAGAGAGAATTTAAATTTACAATGCTGGCAGGAGAAATGGATTTATAAACTCTAAAATATAAGCTCTTATTCAACATACTTAAACGTCCTTAAAACACTACTGATAGTAAGCAGCCACGAGGCAAATGTGTGATCTAAACAACTCTTTGAACAAAAATATTTAAAGGAGTCTCTGATGCCTATCACGAAAGCACACTGCTGCTCACAATGAAACAGAAATAGGTACTGCAGCCCTGCTGAAAAGCATCCAAGCACAAGCAGTAGGTGTGTCCTATCTTAAAATATTCTGATATACAAAGTCAGAAGGAATGTTTTGATTCAAAACACAAGTCTCTATATTATGCAGCAAGACAAAAATACTCTGCAACACAACTTGGCTGAAAATACCAAAAATGCAATTCTTAGGTGATCTCCTTCGCAGGAGTCACATCACATCGCCGACAGTGCAGCAGGGTTAGGCCAGCCTCAGCACCGCTCTCTGCCTTAGAGTTCAGGGGCTGGATCCTGTTTTCCTTGCATGCTGGACCTATGTTCTCAATGCACTCACTTGCTGAGATCCCAAACTGCCAGCCTTCCCACGGGCTTTCTGCTCCCTCCGCCCAGACCCAGATGCCCTCCTGGCCACAGCACTGTGCCCTTGGCTTTGCAAAGAACTGGCCTGTCCCTCTTGCAGTCTGGGGGCACCCTCAGTGCCTTGCCGGGTTGTACCCAGCAATTCTGTGAGTTGGACCTGGCCATGTACTTCTCCCAGCAAACCCTCCAACACTGACCACTCCCCAGCAGCCTCATACTCCCTCTCTTCCAATTGCTCCCAGTCCGGATGGAAAGACTTGTGGCTCTTTGGGGGCTTGCTTCCTAGGCTGTTTTGGGGAGGACGCGGGGCATCTCAGCAGTGGGCTCACAGTGCTTAGCTCCACAGAGAAACTTTGCCCATAAAGCTATTTCTTTTTATTTGTTTTTCTTTTCTTCTTCTTCCCTTCCACCCCACCCTCTTCCTCATCTCCTCGGAGTAACTAAGCCGTTTCAAATACCTTCATTCCTGCAGAGCTTCGAACGTGGTGTGGCAATGCTTGCAAGTGGGGGCTGCCGAAGCTGTCTTCATGGCTGCCTGTACCACTGGGGCAGGGGCGTAGGAGGACCTGACTCTCCAGCTCCCTACCAGCCAGCCTTGCCAGGCTTCTCCGAATGAATAACAAATGGGCCTTCATGATGCATTGGTTCAGGACGAGCTGCCATTACAAGCCGTTCTGTTGTTTGAGCATTGCGGTGATGTATCATCTTGCTTGGCTGGACGTCACTTCAGCGAAGGTCACCAAAGGCGTGTGCACACTTCCCCTGGACTCCCCGCCTTACACCACCAACACCACCCCTTCTGTAAAGGAAGACATAGCAAACGGGAACCAAGTGCTGGAAACCCTTGTTTGGACATACGGAACCAGAAAACCTAGGCCTCTCCTCGTGGTCCTCAGCTACAAACACTCCCCATTTTACAATGTGGAAGATCTTTAGTACAGATAGAAAACAAACCACTGGAGCTATAGGGGATGACACAGTGCTTTCAAAATTGATTTTGGGGGAGAAAATGCCCTTTGTCCTAAACTAAAAACTCAGATCTTTATTCACAAAGTAGAAACGTTTTTTTTCCAAGCCTCCTACTATTCATCTTCATTTCACAGATATTTAAAGCATGTATTATGTTGCTATGGACAATTAGCCTTTTATCCAATTTTGCTTGAGAGTTTAACTCTCCCAACCGAAGGTTTTAATTATACCCTCAGCCCCACACTTAGGCCTCGGTTCCTGCAGCTGGAAATCTGCCCCAGTGATGTTATAACCTTGTTAATGTAACAAAAGAGGAGTTTACTTAAAACTGGACTGACTATGGACTTAAGCCAAATTTACTTGAAAGAGGAAAGAGTCTGTCAAAAACCCTATAGTAAACACGGCAAGCAGTTCTTTCATAGCCTCCCCCTAATTCGCAGCGACAAGCAATTTACATGTAAGTGGATTCATATGCTCCACCAGGAGGCCGCCTCTCCAAGCTGGGGTGGTGTGTGCTCCCCAACTCCCCTTTTTCTTTTCTTTCCTCCCTTTACTGGTTTTTTTTTTTTCCTTTTTCTTTTTTTGGTATGTGGAGTAGGCCACTCTCCTTAGTGAACCAGCATAAATCCACAATGTTTTAATCGCCCCAAAGCATAATTAGGGCCCTCTAAACATTTACCAAGCCAATCGCTCTGAATAAAGGCAGCCAAAATTTCAGAAAGCCACTCACAGACCTGACTGTTGTCCTGTCAAATACGCACTTTATTTTCTGTCGAAGGCTGCTTATAAAGTTCAAAAAAGTCCCCTGCTAACGAGGAAAGAGTTGTGAGCTTTGAGCAGGAGTTGGTGATCAAATACCAGAGCCCACGTTTTTCTCTGCTGCCAAAATCCTGCAGGGCTTCTTACCTTCTACTTTTAATTAGATTACCTTTTTTAGTCTACACGCTAACAAAAAGCATACATTAGACTAAACACAATATGACAACAAGGAAGGGACAGAAGGGAGGGCCTTCTGAGAAAACATTAAAGAAAAATATCGCTCTTTATATCACTGGATAAAGGGGTAAAAAAGAGACTCCACAGGTAATTTTGGCCTGCAAGGAGGGAAATCCCTAACATTTTAGAAGCAAAAACCAAAAAATTAATTTTTCCCAAGTAGAAAGCTAGGCAGGGGGTTGCTTTCCCTACATTATTTTCGACCGTGCTCATTGACAAAATCCATCCATAGCAAACAACTGGCCACCACTCAAGTTTCTTTCATGCACATTGAAAGTTTAATTAGTTCTAACTAGATCAAAAGTTGTTTTCCCCCTTTTGGCATGTATCTGTATCATTTCTGTGCTATTTGGAAGCTGCTAGACATCAAAGGAAGATCCATCATTCTTGGGGAACTTCAACTCCTTGGAGGCGATTCAGATCTACCTTTCCTTCCGTACTACCAGACCTCACAGCAGCCAGCGGACCTGCTTGCACCCCAAGATGTGCACACAGCTGGCTCCACCTGAAGAACACCCAGGACCATGTGGCCTAACTGCCCCTGAGAATGCCCCTAGACAACCCTAAACCAGCCACTGCATGTGGAAACATAGCAAATCCCCCAAAACAGAGTACCTATGAAAAATATTCTAACATGGAGAGAGTTCATCATTTAGGCCTTTAACAGCCCATGAAGGGGACATGTTTTTGTTACTTAATAAGTTAGCTTAATATTTTTTTGTCGTCTCTCTCTCTCTCTCTCTTACCCCTCTAAGGTGTTTGGTTCTAACCTTTGAACTGGGTTAGCAAATTATTAGGCAAGTCAACTACCCATCTATAGCCTTCTGATTAGGAGAGCTTAGAGGTTATGAAGGCCCAGGTCTTGGTGGCAGAAGGCAAAGGTTACCACTCCAGCCCTTCTCCACATCAGCTGTTTACCTTGGGCAGGTTTACTTAGCTTCTCTGAGAGTAATCTGGGGAGAACAGTATCTTCTTCATAGGTTGTTACAAAGAATAAGATGTAACACACTGAGCCCTGTGCCTGTGTTCTACAGCTGCCGTGCCTGGCTGCAGAGCCCCACTGCCCTCCCTGTCCCGTGGAAAAACTGTCTTCCATGAAACCGATCCCTGGTGCAAAAAGGTTGGGGATCAGTGCTCTAGAGGATATAGCTGTGGTGATTCCTGCTCTGGTATTTCAAATACAAAGGCGAAGTTGTTTTAAGCTCCATTTTTAGATTACATCCTATGTGCCAAGAACTGAGCTAGGAGCTGCTTGTGTAGATCATATTTTTCTTTATACAAGTGTCAAGATCTATGGGTTCCATATTCTAGTTGCTTCTTCATCTACTCAGAGTCCCTGGCACCTGAGAGAAGTCATGTGATTCACTTCAGGCCAGTGATATAGATAAAAGTCCTTAGAAGGAGTATGCCTTCCTAGATAAAAAAAAAAAAAAAAAAAAAAAAAAGATGGTCCTTTGCACAAGTGAAGTCATTTGGTACTTACACTTCCTTCTGTTGGAACATAGATGTGAAGGCTAGAGCTGTGGTAACAACTGTGTAACATGAAGACAGAAGCTGGCCATGACAGAGGATAAAATAGGATGGTAATAGTAAGATACCCTACACCAGGGGTCCTCAAACTTTTTAAACAGGGGGCCAGTTCACTGTCCCTCAGACCGTAGGAGAATGCGCACTGTGGGCCCGGGACGAGTCAGATGCTAAGCAGGACAGGCAGCGGCAGCAAAAACACCCAGCAGGCCAGATAAATGTCCTAGGTGGGCGGCATGTGGCCTGTGGGCCATAGTTTGAGGACACCTGCCTACACCTTCTGGACTGCCTTATCTCCAGACTTATAGTTATGTGAGAAAATATATCATTCTATTTGTTGGGTTTTCTTTTAGAGTAGGCAAGTATATTCCTAGCTGATACCTACCCTGATTTCTCTCTGGCACAGGAAATGAGGCTATGGGTTTCTGGACATTGTGCAGATTTACCTGGGCTTATTTAAAAAAGGATTAGATGACAACTTGAGATGTACAATGTCTGGTGCACAAATTTGCCACACTTCCCCTTCTAGCAGCCCCACCACATGCTTCAGGATCACACAACACAATTACTAAATTGTGGTTTTATCACTGTCTGCAATATTTTGACTTCCCATGGGTTCTAAAATATTATGTTTAAAAATCTCCATACTTTCCTTTGGTTATGTTCCAAAAAGAAAAGACATTACTAGAGAGCATGTGTCTTTCTAAGAAGCACTGACAACAGTACATCTTGAAACGAGCACATTAATGGGTGTCCTTTATACCCTCTGCTTCCGATTTTCCCATTAGAGCCTCCTTAATTTAGCACCCCAGGACTCTGCTTAAATTACTTTCTTAGTTGGGATTAGGGGAGCAAAAGGAGACCACAGGGCTCTGACCCTGATAGTTCAAATTGTCAGCGCCAGGAGACTGACATACTTTTCTTCCGCTAATCCTGCACTGTGTGGCATGGTCTCAATTTTGAAGAAATCTGAATACTTACACACTTAGCCAATCCTCAAGTGATTCAGATAGACTCAATACTGAATAAGTGAGGCATTTGTATGTCTTGAATATCACTACTTGCTCCATGCCAGGGCCTCAATATTTTGATAAAGTGATGACAGGATGAACACAGAGAACAAAAAGCAAAAGCAAAGAAAATACTGTAAGTACATGGAAAAACCATGCGCTGCTAGAATTTATTTTATATGTTAGAAATGGAATATATTTCCATAATGCAATTTTCAAAATGTAGATTTTAAAGGCCAGATTGGTCTTCTTTCCTTTCTCAAGGAAACTGAAGCAGAGTTGGGCTCAGAAAATTTAAGGGCCAACTTCTGAAAGCCACTTAAAATGTTTTTTTCCTGAATCTGCTAAAAAAATATATACCAAAAAGGACTTTAAAAACCCTGTCTGAAACTCTCACTCTTTGCTGATGATATAATATTATATCTAGAAAACTCTAAGGATTCAACTAAGAGACTCCTGGAATTGATAAATGAATTCAGTAAAGTCTCAGAATACAAAATCAATAAACACAAATCAGAGGCATTCATATACACCAATAACAGTCAAACTGAGAACCAAATCAAAGGCTCAATACCCTTCTAAATAGCAAAAAGAAAATAAAGTACCTAGGAATATATTTAACTAAGGAGGTAAAAGACCTCTACAAGGAGAACTATGAAACACTGAGGAAGGAAATAGCAGAGGATGTAAACAGGTGGAAAACCATACCATGCTCCTGGGTTAGTAGAATCAACATTGTTAAAATGTCTATACTACCCAAAGTGATCTACAGATTCAAAGCAATGCCTATTAAAATACCAACATCATTTTTCACAGATACAGAAAAAATAATTTTATGCTTCGTATGGAACCAGAGAAGACCCCGTATAGCAAAAGCAATCCTAGGCAATATAAACAAAATGGGAGGCATCAATTTACCAGACTTCAAACTATATGACAAGGCTATAGTAATTAAAACAACTTAGGACTGGCACAAGAACAGGGATATTGACCAGTGGAACAGAACTGAGATCACAGATATAAAACCATCCTCATATAGCCATCTAATCTTTGACAAAGCAGACAAAAACATACGCTGGGGAAAAGAATCCTTATTCAATGAATGGTGCTGGGAAAACTAGATAGCCACATGTAGGGAACTGAAACAGGACCCACACCTTTCACCTCTCACAAAAATCAGCTCACGCTGGGTAACAGACTTGAACCTTAGGTGTGAAACTACTAGAATTCTAGAGGAAAATGTTGGAAAAACTCTTATAGACATTGGCCTAGGCAAAGAGTTTATGAAGAAGACCCCAAAGGCAATCACAGCAGCAAAAAAAATAAATAAATGGGACCTGATCAAATTAAAAAGCTTCTGTCTCGACAAAGAAACTGTCAAGAGAGCAAACAGACGACCCACAGGATGGGAGAAAATGTTCACACCCTACACATCTGATAAAGGGCTGATAACTAGAATCTATTTAGAACTCAGGAAAATCAGCAAGAAAAATCAAACGACCCCATCAAAAAGTGGGCAAAGGACATGAACAGAAACTTTTCAAAAGAAAACAGAATAATGGCCAACAAACATACGAAAAAATGCTCAACATCTCTAATCATCAGGGAAATGCAAATCAAAACCACAATGAGATATCATTTATCTCTAGTGAGAATGGCCTTCATCAAAAAGTCCTAAAACAACAAATGCTGGCGTGGATGTGGAGACATAGGAATAGTCCTACACTGCTGGTGGGACTGCAAACTAGTGCAGCCTCTGTGGAAAGCAATATGGAGATACCTCAAAAAAGATACAAGTAGATCTACCATTTGATCCAGCAATCCCATTACTGAGCATCTACACACAAGAACAAAAGACATTCTATAAAAAAGCACTCGAATGTTTATAGCAGCACAATTGACAATTGCAAAGATGTGGAAACAATCCAAGTGCCCATGAATACATGAGTGGATTAATAAAATGTGGTATATGTATACCATGGAGTACTATTCGGCTACAAGAAACAACGGTGATATAGCACCTCTTGTATTTTCCTGGATAGAGCTAGAACCCATTCTACTAAGTGAAGTATCCCAAGAATGGAAAAATAAGCACCACATGTATTCACCATCAAATTGGTATTAACGGATCAACACCTAAGTGGACATATAGGAGTAACATTCATCGGACATTGGGCAGGTGGGAGGGGGGAGGAGAGGATGGGGAGGGGGAGGAGGGGATGCATAATGAGTGCGATGCATGCCATCTGGGGGATGGACATGCTTCAAGCTCTGACTTGGGGAGGGGGACAAGGGCAATATATGTAACCTAAACATTTATACCCCCATAATATGGTGAAATAAAAAAAAATTTTTAAAGAGAAAAAAAAAACCCTTTCTGTCTTTAGCAGCACTGTCAAACAAAAATATAACACAAGCCAAATTTTCTAGCAGACACATTAAAAAAGTAAAAAAAACAGATTATATTAATATTTTTATTTAACCTAATATATCTAAAATACCATTATATGAACATGTAACCAATATATAAATTATTACTGAGATAATTTATATATTCTTTCATGCTAAGTGTTTGAAATCAGGTGTGTGTTTTACACTCACAGCACACCCCAATTCAGACTAACCACACAAGTGCTCAATAGCCACATATTGGTCACAGCTACAGTGCTGGACTGCACTGATATATATTAATAGTATCTTCCTCTGTAGTAACACACATGCTCATGCAGAGTCAACAGCATGAAAGCTGTAATAATACCAGGATAATGTGTACCTTTTTCTGACCCCTCATACCCACCCCATACATGCAACAAAGAGAGCTGGGAACATAAATCAGCAGTGGGTATACATATTACAGCTTGATCAGATAAAGTTGCTGACATTCACCTGTTTTTGACCTATAAAAACGGCAATTTTATATGGTTAAACTTAATATTTTTAACCTAAAGATTTCATGAGAGGGATCATTGTGAGGTCCAGAACCAGGCATAGAGTAAACCTCCAAAAAAATCACTGATATGAATGGTTGCTGATTGTAAAAGTAAGGGCCACTGTATTTTAGGTTCAGGTGTAGCAATTAATTAACTGCTAATGTGCTTGGCTCCTCCTTGTTAGGCCAATGCATAGTTTCTACAAACCTGACTGAAAGATAATATTTGATCAAAAAGCAAGGCACAGGCCAATAATGGGTGCTCTTGGCCACCACGTACAACTCAAAGCCAATGGCTGCAGATTTCTGGAGCCACGTCATTTAGATGCCTCAGATGTCCCTCGAACTCAGTCTTTGCCAAACCATCACTACCAAAACCATCATCACCACCATCATAATCACCACAGTCCTCACCATCAGCAGCAGCACCACCAAGGCCATGAACACTGGGTCGTCACCATTATTATCGCCACATCATCATCTCCATCATTGTCATTATCACCATCACCACCACCATCATTATTGTTATCACCGTCACCACCATTATCATCATTGTTGTCCATCATCACTACCAACACCATTATCACCATGGTTACCACCCCCCCTGTTTAATAAGTCTTTACTTAGTTCCTCTTACCCACCTCCCTAAGACATTTTCACTTCTTTACCTGTTGAACTATTCCATCCCCAAGACCCAGCTTAAATATTACCCTTCAAAGTCCCCCTCGACTCACAGGCCAAATGAATTTCTCTCTCATTTCTGGGGAACTACTGAAAAAGGCCTTTGTATGTATCTAGGTTATAGCATAATGACCCAATTATGCAATCTTCTCTGGCTACTTTCAGCTCCTAGCACTGGGCTTGCTACCTACTATAGGACTCAAAATAAATATAAGTGGATTGAATTCACATGACTAAGTTTCACATCAAGCACCAGTACCTTTGGCTTGGTAATGCACACTGTGATTTTGAGGCTGTGATCTAATATTTCCAATCTTTTTATATGTATCCCACCTTCAAACAGGTTATATATAAACAAAGACACGGACATAACTCATAGGTCTTTGCAGATTTCACAGCACTATGCAGTGCTTCTACTTTAATAGCTCTATAGAGATATTCACATCCCATACAATTCACCCATTTAAAGTGTAAAATTCAATGAGTTTTTGTATATTCACAGAGTTGTGAAACCATCACCAAAATCAAATTTTAGAAAATTTTCATCACCCCAAACGGAACACCATTCCCATTACCAGTCACCCCTCACTCCCCCCCACCAGCCCTAGGCAACCACTAATCTATTTTCTGTCTCTATAGATGTACCTATTTGTCATATAAATTGGATCATATAATATGTGGTCTTTTATGACTGATTTCTTTCACTTAGTATGATGTTTTCAAGGTTCTTCCATGTTAGAGCATCTATCAGTATTTCATTTCTTTTTATTATTGAATAATATTCCATTGTATGGATGTACCTATTTTGTTTATCCATTTAACATCAATTCATCCATTTGAGTTATTTCTACTTTTGGGCTATTATGCATAATGCTTCTGTGAACATTCATGTGCAAGTTTTTGTGTGACTATATGTTTTCATTTCTTTGGTGTATATACCTAGAAAATGAATTGCTGTGTCATACAGTAACTCTATATTTAACATTTTGAGGAATTGCCAAACTGCTTTCCAAAGTGGCTGCACCATTTTACAATCCCACTGGCAAATGTGTGAGGTTTTCAGTTTCTCCTTTCCTACCCCTTCGCTATGCAATTCTCTCCTTTCCTCCCTAAGTAATTTCTTTTCCTTCCTTCCTAACTGCCTTTTCCCCTTATTTACTTCCTAATTTCCTTTCTTAAGTCTCATCCCAACTAATGCTTAAGTTCACTGAAGCTCCTCCACATCTTGCCATCTTGGTAGCATTTTACCACCCACCCACCCCATCTCCCACTCAGTGCCTAGCACAGGGCCTGGCACATGGCAGATGCTCAAGAAGTGTTTTAAGGTCTAAATCAAACAGTTAAACCCTGTCCATGCGTTCCGAATCTAAGCCATAAGTGTTCCCTTCACCCATAGTGACTGTACATGCACTGTTTCATCTATATTCAATTTTTTTTGGGGGGGAGGCATTTATTTTACAATAGCTAGAGAATAGCAAGCATTACTCCACACAAATGAAGAAGAAAAAACAAGAGAAAAATAGCAACAAAGTACAATCACATCTATGCGAAATGTGTGCATGGGAAGAAAGGAAGAAAAGAATTCAGAAAGTCAAGTCTTTTTCTTGGGTAAATGTTTTCTTCTTTTTGCTAGTCAGTATTTCTCAAAAATGTATTAAATATATGTAATTTCTATTTTTTAAAAGAGGTAAATAAATTTCAAAATAAATATCAATTCTTGATTTTTCAGATATGAAAAGAGATATGACATCACTACTATTGGTCACTTAAAAATATTATACAAAAGAAAACACTTTTATAATTATGAAGTCCTATACAAAGGTGACTTACTATTCTTATCTTGAATAGTAAGACAAGGAATGAACATAACTCAACCCATTGTACTATGATAATATCTAGCACTCATAGAATTTCTGATCATCCATCACAGATAATCTCCCATATTTATTTGGCCCTGACATGGTGATAGCATACCTCCTCCTCCTGCTTTACTGGCCATGTGTACATTGTACATATCACTAGTTCCTTAAGCTTTAAAGTGACCTCTACACCTCTCGGGCTCATCAGAAAGCTCCTGCGTGGTGTGTCGGCCGTGCAAAGACACACGTGCATAGGCACCCCCGCATCTCCAGCAGGTGGGCTTCACTTTGGAGGTGGGGAGCGCTGGTCATAATATAACCTGTGTCTAATATGTAGGCAGGTCTGTGGGATTCATCTGTAATCTGCTTGCGGGCTGCATGTGAGAACCCTGGAGACTGCAGTTGATCAGTCCTGCTCTGGGTGCTACTGAGGCTGAAGTGAACGTTGCTAAGAGAGTTTCAGGAGACAAGAAAAAAGAACAAAGCAATACCCGCAACAGAAGCCAGTTCTCCTTCCCTCCCAGCTGATTTTGGAGAGTTCTGTGGATTTTGATATAAGAGGCTGAAGCCTTCCTGGTCCTCCAATGGCTGCTGCTCAATAAAAACCCCATCTCCTTCCATAATCTTGATCATTACTTCCTCAGTTAATAAAACTCAAAGAAAGCATGTTTTCAGAGATGCTAAGGGGCAGAGGCCCATTTTGGCTGAGGTCAGCCTTGGCAAGAGTCAACTCTTCCCAAGATTTTATATTCTTTTTTTTAAAAAATCATTATATTATTTCAAATATTAAAATAATAAAACATTAGATTATGCAATGGAAAGTGGTTCAAGTTTTCTGCCACAGATTTTCATGTATACACTTTTATGTTGTATTAAAAAGCTTAACTCCAAGCTGGAGTTTTAAATAACATTTTCCAAGTTCAGTATCTCCCTGAAAAATTCCAGACCAGTTCTGGGAGCCTCTTTCATTGTATATCTTATTTTTTTCTAAATCCTTTCTTATTATAAACATATAAATTATTTCTAATACCATCATGAGGGAAAGGTAATGCCAAAAATTGTATATCCAGTTACAGCTGACCAATGTCAATGTAAACAATGTTACTATACGTTGTGGAAATAGCATCCCTAATGGCAACTGGGGAAAAATGACTTGGGTTAATAGCCAACTTTCAATGAAGAATGTGAAAATGGGGGAAGAAGGGGTCTCTAGCCCTGCTTGGAGGGGAACCTATTTGTCTTAAGGCAAAAATAAGGTTAGGAGTCAAGGATGTTATGATAGAAGATTATCTATTATTGCATATTTATAGGGGTGACATTTTGGGACCTCCACCTATAAGAATGGTGACTGTCAGCAGAACCTTCCAGAACTGTTTTGGGTTTTTAGCAAGACCCTGTCTGTTTAATCATTAAATATTTTCATTGGCCATCTAAACACTGTATTAGATTGTGAATCCCCTATGAAACACTACTCTATCCTCCTTCTTTATCTCACCCACTTTCACCTTTCAGGTCTCAGTCGAAATGCCCTTCCCCCCTGAAGCTTCCCTCAACCCCAGACTTCCTCCAAATCTGGAAAGCCCCACAACACCGAGGACTTTGCTTTCCAGAGCACTTGCCACCCCGAATTGTAATTACTAGTTTATCCCACCAACTTCCTCGCTACAGTGTGAGCTCCACTAGGCAGGGACCATGACACCAGGGCCAGACTGTGGAAAGTGCAGAGAAAGAATGCATAGAATGTCCAAAGGGGATGGGTACTCAAAACCTGGCGCCAGAAGAAGAGGAGGAGGAACCGGTTCTTTCAATCAGTGTCGAGAAGATTCTATAGCATGAAGGTATTAGAAAGAGGAGAAGACAAGAGAATGCCTTGAATACTCAAGGGTCATGAAAAACTAAATGCTTTAGTGGCCTCAAAAAGCAAAACGTAAAAAAAAGAAAAGAGGAAGGAAATAAAATTGCAAAACAAGTTATTATAGTGTAACAAAAGGCAAACTTTTAAAGAAACACTGTTCTCTGAAGAGGGAATGAGTTTCCTCAGAACACTGATAAGTAGATTTGTTTTTTCTTTTTTTATTACCTCATATTATGGGGGTACAGATATTATTAGGGTTACATATCTTGCCTCTGCCTCTCCTCCCCCACCCCGCTATGCCAGAGCTTCAAGCGTGCCCAGCCTCCAGGTGGTGCGCACCACACCCACCGTGTAAGTATATACCCTTCCCCTCCTCCTCCCTTCCACCTGCCCACTTCCCAATTACAGATTTTTTTCAGACATTTTGGTTACAATGTATATCTTTGCCTCTCCCTAAAAAGGGATAGAGGTAATCCCTTCCCCCCCATAATGCTCACCATTTCCTTAAGATGTGGGTCTCCCCCCAAAATCCCTGTTGAACACTACCATTTTGGGGGCACCATAGTTTTAGTCAGTCAGTACTAATTTGATGGCAAGTAGATGTGTAGCCCATTTTCCAGATCTCGTGTCATCTCGCTTTGTATTACGGGGTTAAGCTTAACCCAGGATAGCATAAACAGTGCTAGCTCACTGTCGTTTCTTAGGATTGAGTAATATTCCATCGTGAGCATATACCACATTTTAGTTATCCACTCATGAACTGATGGGCACTTGGGTAGTTTCCATGACCGTGCAATAGTGAATTGTGTTGCCATAAACATTTGGGTGCAAATGTTTTTATAATAGAGTGACTTATGTTCTTTTGGGTAGATGCCCAACAATGCTATTGCTGGGTTGAATGGTAATTCTATTTCTAGCTGTTTGAGGTATCTCCAAATTCTTTTCCACAAAGGTTGCACTAATGTGCAGTCCCACCAACAGTGTTAGAGTGTTCCTGTCTCTCCACATCCTCGCCAGCATTTGTTGTTTTGGGATTTCTTGATACAGGCCATTCTCACTGGGGTTAGGTGGTATCTTATTGTGGTTTAGATTTGCATTTCTCTGATGATTAGAGATGTTGAACATTTTTTTTTTATATGTTTGCAGGCCATTATTCTGTCTTCTTTGGACAAGTTTCTGTTCATTTCCAATGCCCATTTCTTGATGGGGCTGTTTGATTTTTTCTTGTTTATTCTTTTAAGTTCTAGATAGATTCTTATTATTAGACCTTTATCAGAAGTGTAGAAAGTAAATATTTTCTCCCACTCTGTGGGTTGTCTATTTGCTCTAATGATCATTTACCTGCTAGTGCAGAAACTTTTTAATTTGATCAGATCCCATTTGTTTATTTTTGATGTGGCGGTGATTGCCCTGGGGGTCTTCCTCATGAATTCTTTGCCTAGACCAATATCTGATAGGGTTTTCCCAACATCTTCTTCTAGGATTCTTAAAGTTTCATGCCTTAGGTTTAGGTCTGTTATCCATCTTGAGTGAATTTTTGTGAGAGGTGAGAGGTGAGAGTTTGGGATCCTGATTCGCTCTTCTGTATGTTGCTAATCAGTTTTCCCAGCACCATTTATTGAAGAGAGAATCTTTCCCCAATAGTATATTTTTGTCTGCTTTATCAAAGATTAGGTTACCATATACAGATGGTTTCATCTCTGGAATCTCAGTTCTATTCCAGATATCAATGCTTCTATTCTTGTGCCAGTGCCAGGCAGATTTAACTATTATTGTTTTCTAGTACAGCTTGAAGTCAGGAACACTGATGCCTCCTAGTTTGTTCTTTTTACTTAAGATTGCTTTGGCTATACGTGGTTTTCTCTGGTTCCATACAAAGCGAAGAATTATTTTTTCTAGATCTGTTAAGAATGCTGGTGGTATTTTGATGGGGATTGCACTGATTCTGTAGATCACCTTAGGTAATATTGACAATTTAGCAATATTGATTCTACCAATCTATGAACATGGTAGATTTTTCCTTCTGTTTAAATCATCTGCAATTTCTTTTTTTAGTGTTTCGTAGTTTTCCTTGTATAAATCTTTCGTATCTTTCATTAAGTATACTCCTAGGTATTTAATTTTCTTTGGGGCTATAGTAAAGGGTATTGTGATTTTGATTTGAGTTTCTGCTTGATGGTTCTTGGCATATATGAGTAGATTTGTTACGACTGACTAGGCAGGAGACCTGGGATAAGTGTTTTATGTGTATTTACTCATTTAATCCTCAGAAGGACCCCACAAATGAGACACTATCATTTACACGCTTGGCCAAGGTCGCAGAGAAAACAAAATAGGTGTAGGGCCAAGATTCAAACCCAAGTTTCCTGACTCTCAAAGAAAGCCCAGGCACTTACCCTAGTGATAATGCATCCTTCATCACTCCAGGGGTCAATAAGAGGCTAAGAGACCCCTTCCTAGAGATACTGCCAAGGAGTTAGGGAGCACCACCAGTGGAGATTACAGGCTACATGCTAAGAAGCACTAATTTCCATGATGATACTTAATTGTCACCATTCAGTCTTTCTTGGCTCAAGAGCAACTGTCAACTGAACTGTGATAGACACAAAGTCTGTTTTTGGGTGGGACTCCAGCCTTGACATTTCATGTCCCTTTTAGGACACTTTCTCTATCTACCTTCTATTGTAGGCCTAGAATTCTGCCCAAGATCCTGACCCAGTAGTTAGGCTTTCTGAGTCATTCCTTTCTAGAACAACAAAATTTTAAAGCCAAACCCAAGAAAAAAATCCGGCTCAACCCAACCATATCCCATGGTCACCTAACTGAGGGAGATTTGGATATGTAACCATGCCACTGCCCCTCAAATCACCAATGTGGTATCAAAGATGAATGTACAAAGGGCACTCAAAGAATCCAAACTAGAGTAAGCTCCCGGAAGGCAGGCACTGTGTATGAATCACAACTGGGTCAACATCTAGCGCAGTAAGAGGGCCCTAGTTATTGCTCAATAAATGATAATTCAACTAATTAATGCTCAAGACCAACTTTGTAGAAATTAATCAATTTTTTCCCTATAAAATGGAGAGTTTTATTCTCCGGGCAAGGCGATGTGATGCTGATGTGTTCATTGACAAAAACAGTGCAAGAAGTCGAGTGATTATGTTCGGACCTCACCAGAGATTCAGGAATTTAATCTCTTTACAAAGAGCTTAATCTTGGTTTCATTCTCTGCAGAAAAGCTGCCATCAATCAAGACCTAAGAATGCTTAGGTATAGAAGATACGACCAATCACCAGTTCAAGTTCACACTCTGAAAGTTGTTTGTTTCTTCAAAACTCTGAAAAGTTACCATTCAGTTAACAAGCTGAAAAGAGAAAGGATCCAGAAAAGGCCTTCCCTTCATGTGTAGAAATACCAATGATCACTAAGCAATAACAAAATTCTACCAAGATACAATCATGTCAGCCCTAGGAACACTGAGACTTAAGCAAAATCCCAGGAGAATAGCCAAAAATCAATTAAGGAATGTGTCAAGTGGTATAAATTCTTCTGATTTCCCATGTAGTATCCCCAAATGGTCAATTTGCTGTTTTATAGCAACATTTGAAAAAATTAAAATCGAAGGCTTTCATATTTGGGTCCCAGGGGTTTCAATTTTATGAGGAAAGGCCTTCATTAGAATTTTTCTCCACCTTAAAACCTTTGTAATTTGGTGTCAAAATGTTTACCTGAGAAAATGTTTGTACTGAAATAGTTAAGGATGAAATGATATAACATCTGAGATTTGCTCCAAAATAACCCAAAGATGGGGTGGAGAGTGTGGGATATAAAGAAGCAGGATTGGCAACAAGCTAAATAATTGCTGAAGTTGGGTGAACGCTATGTGGGAGTTCACTGTACCTTTGCATGTAATTGACATTTAAAAAATTAATGGTAATTTACCCAAGCCCATCAGGCCAGCAATCAGGGAAGAGAAAGTCCTCACTGGACTATCCCACTCCATTTCAGAAGCATCCCTGCCTCTGGAGAAAGAGAAACCATCACTTGTCGATACCTGACTCGCAGCCACACCTCATTCAGAGGCTTATGTGCTTCTCCCAGGTATCTGTCATGGTTGCCATGTTAAAGGACAGGCTTCTCAGGATACTTTAAAAAAAATATGACTTAGTAAGGAATTTTCAACTAATCAAAATTCTTTAAAATTCTCCTCTCTTTTAAATGTAGGCATTTGATTCATTCAGCTTTCCAAATGGGCAGCTTACGTACCTTCAATAGAAGGCCTTTTAAACACATCAAAGTCCACAAAAGAAAGCTGTGGAGCTGTTTAGGAAATAGTTGCTCCAGAAATATTAGAGGCAGGCAATGCCTAAACATAAGAGTAGATTACAAAGGCTCATGTTGGGATTAGTTACATAGAACTTAAAAGTTTATGTCCCCAAAGAAAATGGTTCTGAGTGATGGCTAAGTGTCTAGGCACTCAGACATCCATCCAAAGACTATTGGATGGGTGATCTTGTTGAATACTACAAAAGAATCCTTGCTAAGCTCCCTGAATCTACCCACTCTGGGCCCATCTGCCTCCCAAGGTGCTGGGCATGGGCCAGTGTTAAAACTCTAGTAGCACCACTAACCCACTGGCTCAAAGCCCAAGGTATTCCAGGGCAGAGCTGGGCCACCGGTCCAAGGTGGGAAACTACACACACAGGCTAGGGATAGACTAGCTGTTCTCAAGCACGGGTAAGTTTGCCTTCTAGGAGACTTCTGGCAGTGTTTGAAGTCATTTTTGATTGTCACAACAAGAGAAGGAAGTTTGATACTATGCTCTAATGAGCAGAGGCCAGGGACATGGCTAAACACAGGACAGTCCCCTACAACAAAGAATTATCCAGCTCAGTGCCAACAGGGCTGTGCTGAGAAACCCTGGAGTAGAGCAGGAGCTGGCACGACTCCCGCACAGCCCAGCGCACGGAGGAATGGAAGTGCTCAGGGGAGCAGGGCAGAGCTGGCGGGAAGAAGGGAAAGAGAGAGGCACGCTTCTCCATCACTCCTACAGACAATCTAACCCATATCACCCATGTGGCATCCTGCAGGTCTCTTTCAGCCTTCCACTCCTCTCTACACCCAGCGCCACCATTCTAGACCGAGCTCTCTTCACCAGCAAGACTGCAGCAGCTTCCTAACTAGCGTGCCCGCATCCTGATCTATTCTCTGGGCAAACCCAGGAGACTGCAGTGCAGAGGTCGAAAACATGGCCAGACTGCACAGCCGCCTCAGTGAGAAGGAGCACTCAGTTTGCTTGTACCTGAGTCCAGTGTGCTGGATTAGAGCAGTTGTGACAAAAAGCTGCAACTGCCTTTAGCTGCATGGAAACCAAATATGTCCTGAGCTTGGCTGGAAGAATGCGACCCAGGGCCTAGAGATAGCGGACCTACACTGTGGCCAGGGACCCCAGATGCTAGCTTTGCTTCCATCTCTAGAACCCCTTCCTTTTAGTTAAACCAACTTTCTAAGCCTGGAGAATAAAGGGAGAGTTTTTTCCTTGTACCTGGCAGGAGCTCGGGGATGTTTTCACTCATCCTGAGACTGAGGCCAACTCTGGGAACCTCAGCCCTGCATCTTTCTAAGGCAGGGGTAGCAGCAGCCATTCCTGTCAAGAGGTCATTTGAAAGCCATTCCTTTTCAGAAAACCACAGAATGGCAGTTTTGTTTTAGTGTTTTGACTTTAGTACCAAGCAATCAGCTTCTTTTTACAAAATTACTTAATATGGCAAATGTAAACCTTTTCTAACAACACTTTCTTAAATCATTCTAACAAATCTTATGTATCTGACCACGGCACTTCCTCCCCACAATGTTCCCCTCCCCCCACTGGTCTGGGTCCTGGATGAAACAGAATTCACCACACCTGGTTCCAATGAGGGGCCTTCAGTGAAGGGCTGCAGGGAGAGGGCGGGCAGGGCTGATGAAACAAATGAGATGTCGAGGTGCACAGCACCGGGGAGCATGACTGCGTGTCCGGTTGGAGCCTAGGACGGGCACTGCAGATAGCGAGCTTCAGTCACGGAGCAGAGCCACTACTGCCAGCGACCCTGGCCCCAAAGCAAAGGGAGCAGGGAAGTGATTCCCTAGACTTTTCCCCTCCAACCTTCCCATCTCCTGCAATGCCTCTGACCCGCCCAGACATACCCAGGAGTCAGCCAGCAAGGGAACTTCTGTGGTGCAGCCCTGGAGCTCAGCTTCCCAGAGACTGGCGGGGTGGGGGAGAACAGAGAGCACCGTCGTCTATACTGCCTTATGATAAGCATTAACTGGCAGAAGCCCTGGAAACACGTTGACGAGAACATTGTCCAAAAACATTTTCAGAGGCAGAGCCAGGAGCGAAAGAAGCTCCAAGCTCAGGGCTGAGTGAACACCCAAACAGCAATTTCAAAACAGAGCAAAAAGATGCAGTTTAACTGTTATCAGAACTGCAGCTGGCACTCGCTGCAGCACAGCCCTCTTCAAGTGAGCGAAGTATCAGGTGTGAGGTAATAGCAGATTCTCAAAGTTGGCTTCAGCTTCCTGCAGGTTTGAATTAAGATCCCAGCGATACTGGCTTAACCCAAAGACCAAGTCAAACACGGCGTTTCAATTCCCACCAACTATTGGTTCCCAAATTCTGTGACTGATAAACAAAAGACTTGTCCCAGGGGACTGGTGCCTTGGCTTCAAGCTATAGTTCTCAATCGCTTTGATCCTGGGGAACTGAGTGGTCCCTTCACATGCCTCACTCCCCTGGCAAAACCGCCAGAGCCAGCCCCTTCTCTGCCTGAAAACCGTCTCTCGCTCTCCCTCCCACCTGCTTTGTCTACATCCTGCCCAATAATCAAAATCAGAATCCAGCAATACAACTATTATGTTGAGAAAATTCAGGAAACATTTTGAACCCCTGCACTTTGTAGGGCACCAGAACAGAGGTAGCAAAGAGGAGAAAAGAAGAAAAGGAGAGGGGAAGGTGGGGAGAAATGTGGAAGAGAGGGAAGGGGAGAGGTAGAGGGGGACGACTGTAGAAGAGAGGAAGGCAAGAGTGGAGATGGAAGGGGGAAAGAAGGAAAAGGCAGCCAGAAAGAGGCAAAATACAATTTTCATCAGCATTCATTCATTCCTTCAACAAAATTTTATTCAATGCGTGTTTCTTAACTATATTTGAATAAATGTAAATTGTTGTACAGCACTTAAAAAAAATAACACAATCCCTGAAAATAAGCCCTAGGGTGTCTTCTTGAGGAAAAATAAATATAAGACCCTGTCTTATTTTCGGGGAAACAGTACTATAATCACACATCAGTTGACAGGGCTGGCCTAACCTTTGAAACTGTCCAAATTCACACCCTTAATTTACGGTTGGACAAACTGAGTGCCAGAGGGAAGGGAATGATGGGATACTGGAGCTAAGCAGGCCGTGTGCTCTGCCAGGCAGCAGGCACTGATGGGACAGGCCTTCCAGACCCCAGCCAGGGTTTCCATCTCCTGGAGAGCTCAGTCCCCTGAGGATCTGGATCTGACACCTGTGCCCATTCCATTGGGGAGCTACACAGCAAGCTGGTCTACAGTCCCAAGAAAGCAAGCCAGAGCTGAGAGGTCAAAGCCAGCTATACAAAATGGGAAGTCCCGAGGCCACAACAACCCCTGGGCCTGATTATCATCCTAAGTGGGGAAACACGTCCTGAGTCCCCTTGGAAAGTAAGTCCAGTTAAATCAGAGATAAGACCCTACCAAGCATTTTTCAGTTCCCTGGTTTCAGAAACACCAGTCTAAAAATGATGCTAGTTATGGCTTTCTTAATCCCCGTACCATTGGCATTCAGGGCCAGATAGTTCCTTGTTGTTAGGGACCCTGCTGTGTGTGGCAGGGCGTTTGGCAGCATCCCTGGCCTCTACCCACTAGATTTCAGTGGCACCTCCCCTCCAGAGTGACAACAGAAATGCCTGCAGACCTTCCAAATGTTCCTGGGAAGTGGAGGGGTGACTGAGAGCTGTGGCTTCAGACAGTCACAGAATATTAACATGGTCATCTGAGTCCACAGGCTGGCTCACAGACGGAAAGCCCAGGTCAGGTTTGCCTGGCCATCCAGCTAGGACTGGCAGGACAGGCTGTTGACTAGCGTCCCCAGAGCTCTGCTCACTGCACCACATAATTCTTGCTTTAGAACTTGATGTGTCACCCTGCTGTGCTATCTGTCTCTTGGTCTCTCTCTGTGTGATGTGGCTGCCCTGTCCCTTGCCTCATGGGGTTAAATCTGGCGATGTCCCTCACAGCGCTAGGTCAGGAACATCTCAGAATTCTTCCAACATGATGTTGCTCTTGGACTGGAAGAAAGGACCACAACCGCCCCCTTTGACTTGCCATGTTTGAGGAGCTTGGAAAGCCTGAATATTTCTCTTTCCTTTTTTTAGAGAGTGACCTTCCCTAGCCCCCATGCGGCTGCTGTGAGGATAGAGATAACATGAAGTATGGCACTTGGAATTATGTAAGCTCTGTGATTCGTAAGCATTTAGATTATTTAACTGCTGATTATGATTATTTAAGCTGAAAGACTATACTTCTCTAGCTCAAAAGATGTTTGTATTTCCATTAAAAACCACCAAGCCAAGGGCCTTTTTGACTGACATTTTTCACTATTAAAACTATACATATAGTGCATGTTTTTGGCCAGAAGACAGTGTGCCCCTTATCTTGTTTTAAGATAGGGAAGCTAGCTTCAAAGGCCTCCTCCAGTGGGTTCCTCCCCTCCCACCATCCCCAGTCTGCTGTGCTGATGCCCTGAGCTGGAGGAAGCAGCCACTGCCTTCTGCTACTTCATCAAAACTGGC